>LNAC01000236.1:1666775-1682535 GCA_002007465.1 Ailurus styani
CATCTGGCCCCCCCGCCCCCCCCCCCCCCCCAGCCTCTCCTCCCCTTCCAGGTCCAGGGAGTAAGAAGGTGCTCGGGTGGGCAGACAGCGGTGGAAACAGTATTGAGTTTTCCTTTGGTTACATATTGAAGGCAAAGGTGAGCTGGACTTACAGTCAAAACGGATAGGGATGAGGAAGGAAGAGGGGCCATGCTGGGGTTGGAGAGGGAGGTAGGCCCTCCTCAGCCCCTCCACCCCAAGGAACACATGTCTAAGTGGGGTGGCAGTCCCTCAGTCTCATCTCTCCCACCCCCCACAGCACCAAACAGAAGGAGAAGCCCCCTCCCCCAGGGGCTGCTCCCCACCCCAACCTGGGCTGTACATTCAGTGGTTTTCAACAGTCCTATGGCTCAGGGGGCCACAGCGGGGGAGGTGGCCCGTCAGTCTCAATTGGACAGTGGCAGTGACCTGGGTCTGTTGGCCCATCCTGGGACCCACAGTTTGTGCCATTTGTTTCTCTGAAGGATAGTACACAACCCTACCAAAGCCACCGCCCAATCAGAAACATCTCCCCAAAAATCAGAAACTAAAAACTGGCTCTTTTCAACTCGCCCTCTGATTCACAAGCCTGTTTCCCTGTCTCCTATGTAGCCCTCGCTCTGTCTCCTTTGCTGGGACCTGGGGCTGCTCCCAGGGTCCTCACTTAAAATAGGCCTTTTCTCAAAAGTGCTTATTACTTGAAGCAAGTGCTTTAGAGCTGCGGTGGGGAGAGGGGGAGGGAAGTGGGAGGGCGAAGGGAAGGAGGTGTTTCCTCCCCACCCTACCCCCTTAAGATTGGGGGGCATTCTGCCTGTTTTACTTCTCCACACCCGTTTAAGTCAAAGAGGTTTAAAAAAAAATCTTAACATTAAAATAAATATGCAGTGGCCATGAAAATGGTCAAAACACTTCAAAAAACACTAGGGGCTGGGGAGCCCGGGGTGGGGCGTGGGATTTCCTTTGGCATAAGGAGACGGGGCTGCTCGTCCTCCACACCTCCTCACAGCCACACGAAGAGGGGCAGAGGACTCCCCACGACCTGCCCCAGCACTGCTGACGGTGTGCTGAAGGGGCAGCGGGGGAAGAGGCAGCCACCAGAAATCTCATCTAGCAAAACAATGGGGCTCCTGACAAATACTCAGATTCTTCCCGTCATCGCCAAACATCGATAAAGGAGAACACGACTGATACCCCGAGAGTCTTCTCTGGAGGACCCATCTCTCTGCTCCCCCCTGCCCCCCATCACCTAATTCCCAGCACCAAAATGAGAGGGAGGGGGTGGAATGGGAAGATTTCAGGAGAGAGAGTTGAAGTTAGGGGCAAGCTTTGCAGAACCAGCAGGGTTGGGGTGGGGGGCTGCAGCCCTTAAGAGAGGTCACATTGATTGTCGTATTGGGGAGGACAGGGTGTGAAAGGGAGGTGGGCAAGAGGGGCGTCGCAAGGCCCTTTGGCTTTAAAAACAAAACTAAAAACTAAAAACTAAAAGCTGCACAATCCTTCTCACCAATAATGGTCATTTGGAAACTCTGAAATGGTTTAGGAACTGAGGGTTGGGGGAAGCAAGACACAGAGAGGGGATAGAGACCATGACAAAGAGAATAAGGAGTTGGACAAACACCCCAGGCTTCAGGGAACCAGCATGAGGTATGGTTAAGGGTATCTGTTAGGGAGGGAGGGGTCCCTGGGATGCCCCCCTCTTCCCTCAGCCCCCCCCCCTTGGCGAGGGCGGCAAGACTTGCAGGGGACACAACTAAAAAGTGGGTGAGGTCGTGAACAAAGCAAGCGTGGGTGAGGGAAGGAAACAGGGATCCCCCAGGGGTGGAGGGGACCCTGTACTGTGTAAACGAAGCCTGTCCAGTTCTCAGGGGACAATACTGATGGCAGCCAAACTGGGCAAGGATGCACTGTGGGAGTGGAGGGGGCATGACCTCTATTCAAGTTCTGTGTCTTGGCCCCTGGCTGAGGTATTGAGTGTGAGGAAGGGAACACTGGGCTATGGGAGTGGGTCCAACTGTCCAGGAGGCTTAGCTGGGAGATGGATGGACAGGGCGCTGGAAGGGACCAGGGCCAAATTCAATGCTACATTTAGAGAGAAAACTGCCCCCTCCTCACTCCAGCCCAGTTTGGCTTTTGGGGTACAACTTTTAGGAATCTTCTCAGTGCGGCCCCTAGCTCAATCCCATCTCTCCCCCGCGGCCGGCCGGGAGGGCAGGGACGAAGCCTCAGCGTGTATTCGTCGATCCCTAGGTCAGAGCTTCACCCTCACACCGGAGGGGGAGCTGGGGTCCCGAGTAGTCACGGTCCCTAGTCTGCCCTGCCCCTCCCACCATCTTTGGCTTCAGATCAGGAGTGACTGGGGGCGGTGTGTACTCTTGGACATAACGGAAGGTGGGGGCACAGAGGAACTATAGGTTTGGGGGGCACAGGAGGAAGAACATGGTCCTTCCCTCCCCACACATGCAAACACATGCCTGAAACACACAGGACATACTAGGGCTGTGGTTTTGAAATGGGCAGGAAATTAATTTGTTTCTTCCCCTAAAGGATAAAACGCTTACTTAAAAATTCATGACGAGCCTCAAAGTTAAGGGAGGGGGAGCCAGGGAGGGAATGGCCACAGGCTCTGCCCTCCCAAAAGAAGTTAAAAGAAAGAAGCAAGGTTAAAGTGCGTGGTTAGGGGGCCAGGCAGGGAATGGCAGGGAGTGGGAGGAGCAGGCTGTGGGGGCAGAACCAGCCCTTGATTTGCATATGAGGAGCCAGGGAGAGTGCAGGATTGGGGCCCAGGTACAGTAGTTGCTGCTTCAAGTGTTTTGCATTTGAACTTTAGGGGTGATGGGGTGCAGAAGTGGGGGAAAAGCTCCAGGCCCCAGTGCTAAATACCCTCCCCCCTCATCCACTAGCTGCCCCTGAAGGGGGAGGGGGACACCCCCAGAGTGCTCACACAGTACCAGAAATTAAGGCTTCTCACTGCTGCGGGGATGGAGGGGCCAGCCGAGCAGGGAGGCAGTGATGGGTATGGAAGAAGAGGAGGGATCTGCCTGGCGGTAGGGGCAGGGCCAGGGGGACCCAGAGAGGAGAGACAGAGGGAAGGGTCAGGGGAGGTGGCAGCAGAAAGGGGGAACTGAGAGATGGGGTAAAAGAGAGGGTAGCCAGGCATTTAGCAATCATTTGGGGACACTTGGCAGAAGGGGTTGCCCTGGGGGTGCCAAGGGCCTGGGGTGCTCCCTGCCAGTCCCAGACCCCTGCCAGGCCAGGACGGTGCGGCAAAGGGGTGAGCAGCTGCTCCCCAATGCTTCTCCCCGCCCCCCGTCCCCCCACCCAGTCGTGTTCTCCTTTAAAGTGCCCTAAATGTATAGACTTTTTCTAAATAAATAGAATAAGATATCAAGCCACCGGCAGGGGGAGGGACACTGAAGGGGGGGCTACTCCGAGTAGCAGCCGTCTAAGCCGATGGCGCCGTGCCGCTCCTGGCTGTAGGGGCAGGAAGCCCCATGGGGCAGGGCGCCGCAGCCACCCACCGTCTTGGCTGCTGCGATGCCGCAGTTCTTGAGCAGGCTGAAGCTGAAAGGGCTGACGGCGTCCTTGGGTGGGAAAGGCTTCATGGTGGAGAGGATCAAGGCCAGGCAGTCTGCCACATCTTTGTTGGGGGCGCAGGCCAGCGCTGGGGTGTGACCTGCAGGGAGGAGGGGGAGCACTGAGGCCCGGGGTCCTGCAGCCCCGGGGCCCCACCGGCCTTTCCCCAGGCCCTGAGCTCTCCTACTCTCATCTGTGGAGGGAGCCAAGGCAGGCAAACACCCAGCACCATCAGAACTTAAGGCCGATGAGGGGCCAAGGGGGGTTGACAGGTGGACTGTCAAAGTGGGGGTGAAGGGCGGAGCACAGGGGACACAAGGCAGGGAGGCTGAGGTGTGTGGGAGGTCTTCCTGAGGACCGTGCTGGGTCTGCCTAGTTCTGTCATATTGCCCTCAGAGACTCTAGCATATTGGTATTGGGTCCCTGCTCTGAGGAGTCCCCCTGGGGGAAAAAAAAAACACCCAGTTTATAGCAAGGTTAAGAAGTCACCTCCTGAAGAATGTCCCTGACCCCAAACCCAGGAGAGGCGGGGGGCTCTGGACCCCACCCACCTTCTTCATCCACAGCCAGCACTGTGGCCCCACGACTCAGCAGGGCCTGCACCACAGAAGCTAGACCGTTCCGGGCAGCAATGTGGAGTGGCCTTGGAAGACAGGAAAAAGGAGCAAGAAGTCAGCGGGGTACCACGCTGCCCTTCCTCACCCAGCAAGAGTGCTGAACAAACACCGGGAGTTCCAGAGAGCCCCTGGAAGGCGGGTGGCTCTCTCAGGGAGGCCCACCTGCTTCCCCCAGCCAGGAGCCCCCTTCCCCAGGCACTCACATCTGCAGCGCACTGTTGGTAGCATTGATAAGGCCAAGGTCTTGCGTTTCTGCCAGGATCATGAGGGCACATTTCTCATGGCCCTGAGGGAGAGGAACAGAGATGGAGTGGAAGCACACAGGCTGCAGAGCGAGAGTTGGGGAGGGTGGCGGGAGGACAAAGAGCTATACAGGCCGGACAATCCTGATGGCTGCTCCAGTCTGCCCTCCAGCTGGGCAGACTGCCCCCTCCACCGCCCTCATCAAGTTCCGCCCCTTACACAGCCCTCGCCACCCCCAATCCAGGCCATACCTTGCTACAAGCCAAGTGGAGGGCAGTGTTCTTGTTCTCATCCAGCACAGTAAGGTCTGCCTTCCCTCGATACAGCAGAAATTCTGCAAGAGAAAGGGGGCAGAGGACTGATGCCTTCCCTCCGAGCAGCAGCCCTCCCGGCTCCTGGCCCTTCCATCTGCATCCACTCTGCCTGCCATCTGCAGAGAATGAACTATCTGAAGACATGCCTCCTGCTTCCTGAGCCGTGCCACAGGCAGGGCTGCCCCATCTTGCAGAAGCCCAAGGGGATCCCCCCACACACACACACACATGGCCTCTACACACCCACAGCAGCGGTCTGGCCATTCTCGGCCGCCGTCATGAGCGCGGTGCGGCCGGTGTGGTCAGTGGCGTTCACCTCGGCTTGATGCTGCAGTAGCATCCGGAGCCCAGATATGTTGTCCGCGAAGGCAGCGGCGTGAAGAGGGGTCCTGCAGTGGGGGCGGGGGGGGGGTCAGGACAGAGCGAAGAGGGAAGGCTCCATCACCTGAGCAGAAAGAGGCCAGAGGCAATCGAGGCTTCTCTCTAAGCCTTCCACCACTCACCGTCCTTTGGCATCTCGGCTGTTCACAATCTTGGCACCCAGAGCTCCCAGCAGCATCTCTGTGGTGCTGTCCTGGTTATTAATTCTGGGGGAAGAGGAAGGGTCAGCAGGAAGGATGAGGGAAGTGGAATGCCTGTCCTAAGCCCGGGTCACAGACCCTCGAGCGAGGCAGAGGTGCAGGAAGGGACTTACACTGCACAGTGCAAAGGAGTGAAGGGGTTTCCCTCCAGGTATGAAAATGGGCTGTGTTCAAGTAACAACTCCAGACAATCTTCATGTCCTGAGCAGAAGAAAAGAAGAGCAGTGTGGGTGGAGAGGGATGATGACCACCTCTGCCTGGTGCCGTCTCGGGACACCCCACTTCCAGATCCGGCTTAACCCGGGTCCCTCCCTCAACTCCACGGGGCCTTGATCTCTGTTCTGCTCTGCCCTTCCCCACGCCGCACCCCCACTCCTGCCAAGGCCGCAGGCCCGCACCAGTGTAGGAGGCCCAGTGCATGGGCGAGTATCCACTGTAATCCACGCCAGCATCCAGGGGGTCTGTGGAAAGGGCAGCCTGCAGCAGTGTCCGCAGCACAGCGGTGTGGCCACAGGCTGAGGCCAGGTGAATGGGGGTGCGGCCCTTGAAGTCTCGGCACAGCACAAATGCGTCGTGGTCCAGCAGGGCGGCCAGGCAGTCCTCACAGCCGGTCACTGCCTGTGGGAGATGCAACGGTGTGAGGGAGGGTGCAGGGCCACTCTCTGCCCCATGGCCAGTCGCCAGAGCTCACCCCAGAATGAGAACCACTTCCAGGGGGGCCATCCTTGTCTTTACACCGACTCTAAGTGTTAGGAATCAGCATCTCCCGCCTCCCTCCTCTCTATGCCAACTGACAACCAGAATGGCAAAAGTTAATTCTGGCACTCTGGAGTAGGGGACAAATGGCAGTGTCAGAGGACGAAGGGATCGAAGCATCCCCTGGGATGAGGAGGAGACAGCTTTAGGCCAGTTGACAGTGGAGAAGGCCTGAGATGGTGGCATCATTAGCCAATGGGCCAGGACAGGGCTGAGTTTCCTGGAGCAGGGTCTGGGTAGTGAGCGCATGGCTGCAGGAGATGACAAAGCAAGGGAATCAGGGAGACTCGCTAAGGATGTCAGGTACTCCTCCTGAGCAAACACAGTAAGGCCCAGTAAGACCCTGGGCACAAAATACTGGCCCACCTGCTAGACAGTCTGCTCTCCTACTGCTGATGGGTCCTGGGCTCCCATGTCCACGCCTGTTTGTGAGCAGCCCCACCCAGGAGGTCACTCACCCCACGGTGGAGGGCGGTGCGGCCCCGGAGGTCAGCAGCATCAGCCGTGGATCCTTTCTCTAGCAGCAGATGGACACAATCCACGTGGCCATTCATGATGGCCAGCATCAGTGGGGTTCTACAGAGGGGGCAGGAGAAAGGTGAGGGCCCACAGGGACAGGAAAAGCTGCATCCTGCCCCTGGCCCACACTCACTGTCCATAGGCATCCATGACATCTGTGATGTCAGCTCGTTCCCCACTGTCGATCAGCAAATGCAGGGAATCAGTGTGGCCAGAGGCAGCTAGGAGAAAAGGGTCTGTGTCAAGGCACGGTCAAGGGGAAGGAAGCAGCCAGGTCAAGCAGAAAGGACTCAAGGGTGGAGATTATGGGAAGACCTGGGGGGCGGGCCGAAGTCTTGGGATGGGAAGCCACGGATCAGGACTTGAAGTTTCCAGTCTGCTCACCCTGCTCCACCCCCAACCCGAACCCCATTCAGGAGGGGTCTGGGACCGTCTCCAAGGCCTGGTGGGGCAAGGGGAGGGAAGAGCCTGAAGGGCGTACTAACCAGCAGCGTGCAGGGGCGTCCACTTGCGTTTGCGCTCCTTGATGAGTGCAGAGGCGCCGTGGGCCGTAAGCACCTCCACACACTCGGTAGAGCCTCGCTCAGTGGCCAGGAAGAGCGCGGTCCGGCCCTTGTGGTCCCTTACATCCAAATTCACCAGCGTCTCGGCCAGTGTCTTCAGGGCTTCACAGTGACCGTTGTAGGCCTGGGGCGGGGGGGAGGCAAACCAATGGATGCAGCTCGGGACGCTGCCCCCACTCTGCTCTTGGGCCCCATGGGGAAACTCCAGGCAGCAGTCCTCTCCACCTGCTTCTCAGGCCCCTCAGACTCTCAACTTGCACCATGCCCAGCCCTCCCCAGACCACTGCCTGCTTGCCACATCCCCACAAGAAGGCAGGAGCCAGGACAGATTCATGAGTGCTCATGCCTACGTGTGGGTCTGGGGCACGGAGGGACAAGGAAGGCAGGGGGAAAGGACTGGGCACTCACAGCTAAGTGCAAAGGGCTGACTGGGATGGTGCTCTCCACATCCTCCAGGCAGTTAAAGGACATTTCTAAGAGCTGCAACGGACAGGAAAGTAGGGGCTGAGGTTCTCGAACTCCTAAAATGTGACCCCTCCACTTCCCCTCCTCCCCCCGGTAATCCCAGAAGCCCCTGGAGCCGGAGACCACATCTGAGTCAACCACCCCTCGGTTTCAGAATCCACAAACACAAAGGTGACGGCGTGCCCTGCCCCTCCTGCCTCTGCTCCAGGCCAGATCCCACACGTACCAGTTCGAGGTTCTGTCTGTTGCCGTAGGCGGCTGCATAGTGCACAGCTGTGTAGCCTTGCCTGTCCCGCAGGGAGGGGTCTGCACCGTTATCCAGTAAGAACTCCAGACAGCTGGGGGACAGGGGCACACTGTGAGGCAGAGACAGACCCGGCAGGGGAGGGCCCGGTTGTGCAAAGAGCAGAGGAGAGGGGCAAGGAAGCCCCTCTAGGCCTAGCTGGCCAACACCCATCCTCTGCTCTTTGGAGGCTAACGCCTGCCCACTCGACCCTGGCTCCAGACCTGCCACCTCCTTCACATCAGCCCCACTCCGGCTTCAGTGCCTTCCTTTATCCTTGGAACACTCTCCTGGAGAACCCAGAGCACAGTTACCGGTTATCAACACTTTCCGCCCCACCTCTACACACGCTGACCTCCTGTATGGAATGTCTTCTCTTTCCAACCTATCTGAAGAAGTCCCTTACTCATCTCAACTTGCTCCCAGCCCCTCCCCTCTGTGAGGCCTTCCCCAACCTTCGAAGTGAGGTGCCTCGCCCTCGGTACTCCCTTAGCACCCTTCTTAGTAGGGTCAGCTTAGAAGTACCAGCAGCAATAATAATAATCAGCACTTACTATGTGTCAAGCACTGTCCTAAGCACTTCGTGTGTATGAAATCACTCAGTCCACATCATAAGTCTATGGTACTATTCTTATTCCTACCATGGTTAAGGAAATTGAGGCACAGAGAAGTTAGGTTGTCAAAGGTTGCACAGTTGAGTTTCTTGGATTGCAGTATCCTTCTTGAAAAAAAAAAACCTTTCGTTTCAGAACACTTGTAGATTTACAGAGAGCCTGTGAAGACAGTTGAGTTTCCAATGTACTCTGCACCATTCTCCCTATTGTTAACATTGTTAGAACTCATATAAGTGCCCTTTCATTTATATTTCCCAACAGATTATTAGTTTTCAAATGGCAGAAATTTGGGGTCTTTTTTTTTTTTTAAAGAGTGGGTTGGGGAGAGGGCAGTGGGAGAGGGAGACGGAGAGAGAGATTCTCAAGCAGGCTCCAAGCCCAGCATGGAGTCCGATGTGGGGCTTGTTCTCATGACCTTGAGATCCTGATGTGAGCCAAAATCAAGAGTCAGATGCAACTGACTGAGCCACCCAGGTGCCCCGAGAGTAATTCATCTTTTACCCTTGGTACCTAGCACAGTACTTAGTACCTAGTAAGTAAATCCTTACTTAATTCTTCTGGAATAGAGAATGCCTAGGTGTGTTTAGCTCTTCCGATTCTCTCAGGAAGACCATCCGTTCCCCAAGGGAAGGAACTAGGTCTCCTACTTTGGTTTGTTCCCACAATACTTAGTCCAGGACTGGGCTCAGAGTGCTCCCAATGCACTGCCAGCAGTGGAAGTGAGGTGGCAGGATCCAGAGTGAGTGGGAGAGCGGCAGGGCCGGAGCCGACACCGCTGGGCCAGCGCATCCGGGGCTCTGCTGGGCTACTCACAAGAAGGCCTCCTTCCTGCGGGATTCCTTCAGTGGCTCGTCCTCTTCAGCATCGTGGCTGGAAGATGAGTGGGGTTCCGCTCTGGGGTATAGACAGTGAGGTCGGGGGAGGCTCAGGGAGGCAAGTGGGGCTGGGAAGGCCAAAGTGGGACTCTCACCTCCTGTAGGTGTCAGAGGCAGCGGCGTAGTGCAGGGGAGAGCAGCCTTTACAGTCGGCCTCATTGACGCCCGCGCCGGCCGTCACCAGCGTGACCGCACACTGGTAGCTGCCGTTGGCGGCTGCATAGTGCAATGGGGTCCTGTGGAGAAGGCAAGGAGGGTGGGTGAAAGAGTCAAGGACAGACCCAAAGGCAACCCGATGAGCCGCCTAGAGCGGCTCTGCAGTGCTCTCCCCACTTAGTCTCCAAGGCCCGACCACTCCCTCCACCGTCTGTCTCTCTTAGCCGACATTCCCCACGTCTGCTGCTGCATATCCACACACCTTCCAAATTTGTCTCTCCTCCTCAAGTCAGCTCCACTGCTCAACAGCAAATTAAGACATTCAACATTCCTAAAAGGAAAGAGGATGAGGGTTAAGAGAGTGAGAGCCTCAGAGAGAAGCCGCAGGCACAGGGAAGGGCTGAGGGAGAATGGTGCTACGGACAGCCCTTCCTGCTGTAACTGCTCGCGCGGTGACTGCTCGGTGACTGCTCCAGCGGTGACGGGGGGGGGAGAGATCTGGGCGGCAGAGAAGGGCCCACACCCTTGCCCAGATCCCTTCGCAGCACCTCGGAGAGACAGACGAGAACTCACCCTCCAGAAGCAGCAGCATGAAGACAGGTGCGGCCAAGGTTGTCAGGCGTATTGATGTCAAACCCAGCTGAAAGCACGTGCTCGTTGCTGAGTGAAGATACAATGCTATACAGCTGACCTGCAGGCCGGAACAGCCACAGATCCCATCTGAGGGTCCTGAGCAGAACCGGGAGAGGCCGCCACCCACCTCCACACCTGCCCAACCCCCGAACCAGTCAGCACATACCTGAGGAAAGAAGCTTACGACAACAGTCAGAGAATCCAAAGAGAACAGCTAAGTGCAGAGGGAACATGTCGTGAATGCCGCGCCTGGGGAGAGGTTGAGGGACTCAGTCCTTTGGTCCAGGAGAGACCAGTGATAGATCTCCTTTCTGCGGGCCACCTCCCCACCCCCCAACCAGCCCAGGAGACGGCGAGGTTGGGCAGGCTTCCTTTCAGCAAGCTTCTTTGTGCATCCACGTTTGATGTGAGAAGCCTGTACAGCCCCGAAGGACCCCGACTCACCGGGCGGTATCCGCGCCATTGGTCATGAGGGTGCTGATGAGCAGCTCGTGTCCGTAGCGAGCGGCCACGTGCAGTGGCGTGTTCCCAAATTTGTCGGCACAATCAATCTCGCTGCCTGAGAGGGGAAGCACACAAACTCAGGCCGACCTTAGGCTCCAGACCACTCGCACTAGTTAGCTACCACGTGAGTGCTTGTCCCATGCCCTGTCCCAGGCTAAGCCTTCCACAGGTGTTAGCTTGTTTGTAAGCCTTAGGGGACGGGGCAGGCAGACCAGGGCCATTTCCACCGGTGCCTTGCTCAGAGCCCCAGGTGCCCATCCTGGCTGGAAGGTGGTGTGGGAGGTAGAATGAGGAAACAAAGGGGTTTCTAGGGATGAATTCTCTGGGGGAGCAGGAGACGAGAGCACAAAGTCTCCCAAGTCCATACCATTCTGGATGAGGATCTGGGAGCGGGTGAAACGACCATGGATGGCAGCCATGTGCAGAGGACTTTTCCCTTCCTTGCTCTGTGAAAATATGACAATTTTTTTTTTCAGTGCAAGGCACTGAGAAGGCTCTACTCCCCCTTCAAAAGGACACATCTCCGAGGATAGACTAGTCTTGTGGACATCTGCTCAGCCCACACTCTCCTGAGTTCCTGGCAAGGTCTGATCAACCCGGGAGGCAAGTGGACGATTCCCCAGAGTTATCCAGAGTTATCCAGAGGGGAAGATATGGTCAGGACCCCCAGAGCCAGGTTCCTCTCCCAGGACTCCCAGAGCCAGGCTGCAGTCTCATCCCTTCAGGCACCTGGTAGTTGACATCAGCCCCGTTATTGACCAACAGCTCCAAGCAGAGAGCGCCATTGGTGGAGACTGCAGCCACATGCAGTGGCGTGAAGCCCTTGTCATTCGGCTGGTTGACATTGGCTCCTGCATTCACCAGCTCAATGGCCACAGCATCCTGGCCCAGGTAGCAGGCGATGTGCAAAGCTGTGTTTCCAAAAGCGTTGGGCTCGTCGATCTGGATTTCCAGGGGTGCAGGTAAGGGCACAGGGAGGTATCAGTTTAAATAAAGTGGAAGCCAGCACAGATAGCCTAGAGAATCCCAGAATTCCAATAACCGCCCAAGACACCTCAGGGTCCTGACTCGATAGACTGAGCTTATTCCTTACAGCAAGCATTATTCACCATGTCTCACCATATCCTGCCAACCTCCCCCAACCTCTCCAATCCTACCACCCTTATGCCTCCGCACACAGACTCCGACCTCCAACTCCCTGCCCTTAGAGCCCAGTCCCCCGTGCTCAGCACCCTGACCTCAGCCCCCATCCGGAGCAGGTACTTCACCACTTCAATCTGGCCACTGGCCGCAGCTGTGTGGAGCAGCCCATAGCCCTTGCGGTCCTTGCAGCCGAGGTCCGCTCCCCGTGCCACCAGCAGTTTCAGGACCTCCAAATGCCCTAAGAAGAGAGAGAAGACTCTCAAGGGCGTGGAGGGTGAACTAAGACCCCGAGTGCCTCTCTCCAAAGGCTGCAATCCCCATCCCTGCCTTAGAAATCCTAAATGCCAAATTCCTTCTCTTTCCACGAACACCTTCTCACCTAGAAAAGCTGCCCAGTGCAGAGGCTGCCGCTCCTTTTTGTCACAGACATTCAGGCTGGCTCCCTTGTTCAGGAGCAGGTTCACCGTCTGTATCAGGATATGAAAGACACCTGTTCAGAGCCAGGTTCATGCTTTCAATGTATCTAAGGGCAGAAGCCTCAGTTCCTGAAAAGGCTGAGGCAGCCAAATGTCTTTGTTCTTGAACAGAACAATCTGGAGAACTAGAGGGAGCAGAGGAAGCAGATATTAAGAGGAGATCCCGGGCGCCTGGGTGGCTCAGTGGGTTAAAGCCGCTGCCTTCGGCTCAGGTCATGATCCCAGGGTCCTGGGATCGAGGCCCGCATCGGGCTCTCTGCTCAGCAGGGAGCCTGCTTCCTCCTCTCTCCTCTCTCTCTGCCTGTCTCTCTGCCTGCCTCTCTGCCTACTTGTAATCTCTCTCTGTGTGTGTCAAATGAATAAAAAAAAAAAAAAAAAACATTTAAAAAAAAAAGAGGAGATCCCATACAGATTTGGAAGTTTCAGGGAAACTCGAGGGAGTCTCTTCATACGATCTGCTGGTTCTTAAATTCTTTTGAAAAATCTTCCAAAACATTTTGAAAAACATGGACACTCACTTCAGAAAGAGCCATGTATACAAACATTTTCCATGCAACTTCAGAGAGTTTACCGTGGACTTAAAGTCCAAGTCAAAAATTTCAATCTAACCCAACCGTTCATTTGGTGCTTGAGCCCAAGTGTCTATACAGTCATCCAGGCTGCTGCTCCCGAGCCCTGATGGCCCAGAAGCAGAGAAAGGTGAGTGGGATGGGAAGGGAAGGGAAGGGAAGGGCCGGGACAGGATGGGACGGGGCTAGGCTGGGTATGGGCTGGAGCAGTCCTCACCTCCAGATGCCCACTATGCACTGCATGGTGCAGGGCACTGCGCCCACTCCTGTCAGCCACATTGAGGCTACTCAACAGGGGTGCCAGAGCCTCAGCACACTTTGTGGCCCGGTTGGCGGCAGCCACATGCAGTGGTGTCTGCCACAGCTTGTCCCGGGCATTCACATCTGCTGAATGTGCCAGCAGCAGTCCCAGCACCTTCTGTAAAGGAGCAGGGGACAGGAGAGAAGAGAGAGGGGAAGTAGGAGGTAAAACAAATAGCGGAGGGAAGAACAGGTCAGCATGGTACATGTGGCCCTGTCCCCCCATCCCCCGGCAGAGTCTCTTCTCATTTTTCCAACATACATAGCCTCTCAACACCAACTTCCCATCTTCTGCATCTTCTGAGAGTTGAAAATCTCCCCTACCTTGCTGAGGAAAGCATGGTGCCCTCCTCTTCCTCAAGCCACCTGGTATCACTCCCCAGCCCAGACCCTGAAAATCTTCGCTCACACATACAGCTACGACCAAGCAAATCCACATTGAGGATCCCAATCCCTCATTACTTTCCACTAGGAAAAATACACACTCCTGCTATCTTAATGCCCCACATACTGTCCTTCAGTCCTTCCACCAGGCACCAAAATCATTTCCATTACCGCAGAAAGCAAACAGACGCTGGTTCCTCTCGAAAACTCAGGCTAAAGGGTCGCTCCCAATCACAATCCATCCCATTCCCACTGGCCTTAGTCTCTCCCCCTGGTGGCTGGAGCCAGGGAACTGACCATCGAGCCAAGAGAGAGGTCTCCCTACCCCACCTTCTCACCCCACCCCGGCTCTTCAGGGACGATGGACTCAATTGATGAGACATGTTTGACCTCTGTGCTATCAACTTTCATGCTGCTTGAGGGGCAGGGATGCAACAGATCACTACCCTCATTCCCTCCATCACAAGGTAAGAAATCTCAGTGCCCAGAGGGGGATCAGACTCCAAGGTGGCCCCCCAGGGAAGGATGAGTCACTCAGGCCTGGCAGCAGGGCCCCCTGCAGTCTGCCAGCCCAGTGTTAAGCTCTCCCCTGACGTCACATCAGCTGGCAACACTCAGCCCCCCCTTACCAGCCAGTTCTAGGGGTAGGAGGGAGGGGCCAAGGTCTAGTCTCCTGACCTAGGGGTAGACCAGCTTATAAGCAGACAGCTGAGGCTCTCCGATCCTTAACTTCCACATTTAACCAACTCACCCTCTTTGAAAGGGTGAAAGGACAGAGGAGGCCAATGGATACCTCATTTCGGGAAGCAGCAGCACGATGAAGAGGGGTCAGCCACAGTGTGTCCTTAGCATTGACATTAGCACCTGTGGGGATATAATTTCCTCTTTTGGTGGGAAGTGGACAGCAAGTGGGGAAGGAAGCCAGAAATCAGGCCAAGGAATATGGATAGAGATGAAGCCTCTCCCGGATCAAGTAGCAGAGAACAATTCTTGGATATGGGGGAAAAAAGGGCTCTTCCCTCAGGTCCCCTCCCTAGGTGCCACACCTTCCAGCTCCCCACTTTCACCTGACATCAGTAGCAACTGGAGGATGGGGACATCGCCTACGTAGGCAGCAGCATGCAATGGGGTCCGCCTTTCTTGGTCCTGGGAAGGCAGAAAAGAGCAGCAGCTGTGGCGGAGGGTGAACTATCAAGGACCCCAATCCAAGTCTTAGAGCTCAAGGCCTTTCCCCCACCTCTTCCCATAGGTTCTGCAGCCTCCTAAATCCCTATCCTAGGTCAAAGCAAGCACCTAGGGAGGGTGGAGTCAGGGAGTCAAGGAGTCAGGGAGTCAGGGGGTCAGGGCCAAGGGGCATGTGAGGCAGTCTCCTTCTTCCAGGAGGGGTGGGAGCGCTGCAGACTCTGATGGTTCAGAAGGGAACACCGTTTCTGGGCATCCTCAGCTCCACTGGTCTAGGCTTCAAGCCTGACCTGCTCTCCATCTCCAAATGTAGAGCAGGCGCCCATCCCTCGGTAGAAAGAGCTGTGGCCTCATCCGAGCCAAGGAGCCACGGAGCCGCCCCACTGGTTGGGAGGGGTCCAGAACACCAGGGCCCAGATGACTGGCTCCCCATCCTCCCTGATCCCAACTCACCAGTACATTGATGTTCTCCTTCTGCGAGAGGAGGGAACGCACTTCCTCCACATCTCGGCTAAAGATGGCCTGGACCAGGGGCGGCTGCAGGAAGAACCGGCGTTCAGAGAGAGCGGGCCGGAACGGAACCAGGGGTGGGGGGCGGGGGGGACACCTGGTTTGATGAGGGGCGTCGCTGGAAGGGCTCCGCTCTGGGGTCCTGGCTGCAGGGGACTCCCGCGGCACGTTGGCCGGTCGCCAGGCCCCCAAGGACACCGGCTCGGTTGAGGGGAGCACGGCGTGGGGCGGGGCGGGAGCAGCGGGAGCCCCGGCCTCGGGCCCAGCCTAGGCCGCACATCCCCGGGCTCGCGTGGCGGCGGCGCCGGACCCTGGAAGGAGGAAGCGGGCAAGGACAGGAGGGCTGACCTGGTCCGTGATGCTGAGGATCCCCATGGCCCGGCCCGGGCTCCGTCCGCATCGAGCTCCCGGCGGCGGCGGCGGCGGCTCCACCGGGGACACGGGGCGGCCCAGGCGGCGGCTGCGGCGGCGGCTGCGGGGAG
>LNAC01000236.1:1685467-1708176 GCA_002007465.1 Ailurus styani
CCCTGAGATCATGACCTGAGCCGAAGGCAGAGGCTTTAACCCACTGAGCCACCCAGGCGCCCCCTTTAAACTCCTTCTTAACCAATCTTCCAACACAGGACTGTGCATTGCTTTGGTTTTGTTTGTTTGTTTTGTTTTGTTTTCTATGAAAAAAAGATTTTGAGCTCTCCAACGGCAAGGGTATACATTATTCTTTGTAAAAGCTTTAACAGAGCAGGAACAGGCACTTAACATTTGATGAGGAGGAGAAAGATGAGGCTGAAGAAGTAGAAACCGAAGGAAGTTGGGGATCAGATGGATATGGGTGTTGGGACATGTTGATTTGACTATTGGACCTTCCAGGAAGGGCTGAGCTAGGATATGACCCAGAGGATGGGGAGGAGGAGACTACATGGCCTTCATTGCCTGAAATAGCTCTTGGTAACCTGAGGAACTGGAGTCAGGGGTTGAGCTGGGGTCACGTGCCTAGTTCTGGCGTGGGAGTTGAGGTGAACAAGCGAGGTGGCCAGCTGGGTTCTTCGGGCAGCTGGAAGAAGGAGGAAGGGCTAAAGAGTTATTTTTAATATTATTCAGAGCACAGAAAGAGGATTTCCCAGTAGGGGAAAAAAGGGATATGATGTAGGTAACACAGATACTTCTAAGGTTCAGGGAGATGCACAGGGGTAGGGGGGTGGAGCTGGTATGTAGGCTGGAAGTAGTCGCAAAGCCCTTCTATGAAGATAGTCCTGTGATTCAACTACTGACTTCACATTTGGGTAACTCTAGGCAGATACTGCCTATTTTTAAGCCTCAGTTTTCATTCTTTTAACAAATGCTGGTTGAAGACTCAACCATTATAGAATGCATAGTACAGCACTATACTAACTGGTTTGGAAGTAGAAACTTAGAAGTAATAGTGTTGGGGCGCCTGGGTGGCTCAGTCCTTAAGCGTCTGCCTTGGACTCAGGTCATGATCCCAGGGTCCTGGGATCGAGCCCCGCATCGGACTCCCTGCTCAGTAGGGAGTTTGCTTCTCCCTTGCCCTCTGACCCTCTTTCTTGTTTGTGTTCTCTCTCTGTCTCGAATAAATCTGCTTTTTTTTTTTAGATTTATTTATTTATTTGACAGAGAGAGAGAGAGAGAGAGAGAGAGAGAGAGAGAGAACAAGTAGGCAGAGAGGCAGGCAGAGAGAGAGGAGGCAGCTGGTTCCCCGCCGAGCAGGGAGCCTGATGTGGGCCTTGATCCCAGGACCCTGAGATTATGACCTGAGCCGAAGGCAGAGGCTCTAACCCACTGAGCCACCCAGGTGCCCTCAAATAAATCTTTAAAAATAATAATAGAATGTCTATTTTTGTGGAACTTAGAAGAGCATATATATACATATGAAGCAAATAGAGAATATAGGATATATGCTAACTTACGTGGCATTATGTGTTTGGGGTAATTTTCAGGGATGGGTTCAGTCAAAAGAGGGTCTTCCTCAAGTAGATGTGTTTTGGGTTAGTACCTGAGGTAAGTTATTGATGTAGAATGACAGGGAAAAGGCAGGAAATTGGTTGTTCAAGTATGAGGAATGAACTAGGAAAAGTTTAAATGGCAGTAATTAGCTAATCTAATTAGTAGGGGGACAACAAGCAAATTGGCTTGGCAGGCCTCTTGCACCTTGGGGATTCTGCAGCAGTTAACTCGGTTAAGGCATACTGTTAATGAGGTCACAGTTCAGTCATGTATCCCGGTTAATTTCTGTCTTTTATCCAGCCAGATCCTTTCTCCTCACTCTAAGCAGCTGTCTCACATGTGTAAGCCCTTAGTCAGAGAGAGTGGGTCTGGACAAGAAAGCAGTGTTTGGAAAGAGTAAATCTGTCCCTCAAGGTCACATGCCCATCTGAGAGTGGCTCCAGATTACCATCTTTGAACTGGAAAGCGATACTGTATCCTGGTGGTGGGGGTAGGGGTGTTGAGGGAAAAAGAAGAAATGTTAGGAGAGAAAAAGAGGTAAGATCATTGTCCAACTTGAGGCTTCATGTATATATAATATAAATGTAAACTAAGGATTAAAATGCCTTCCTTTTAAACATTTTTTTAAAATATGTTATTTATTTGTCAGAGAGAGAACAAGCAGGGGAGAGGGGCAGGCAGAGGGAGAAGCAGGCATCCCACTGAGCAAGGAGCCCAATGTGGGACATGATTAACCAACTGAGTCACCCAGGCTTTCCCCATAAAATGCCTTCCTTAAAAATGTTAAATGTAAGCCAGAGTTCAAGGGAGGGCTCTTGCTCTTTGACATTCAAATAAAATAGCCTCAAAATTTAAAGCGATCCAGGGACACCTGACTGGCTCAGTTGATAGAGGATCTCAGGATTGTGAGTTTGAGCCCCATGTTGGGTGTAGAGATTACTTTAAAAAATAAAATCTTTTTTTAAAAAAATTGTATTTATTTGTCAGAAAGAGAGGGAGCACAAGCAGGGGGAGCAGCAGGCAGAGGAAGACGCAGGCTCCCCGCTGAGGAAGGAGCCCGATGTGGGAATCTATCCCAGGACCCCAGGATCATGACCTGAGCAGAAGGCAGAAGCTTAACCAACTGAGTCACCCGAGCATTCCTAAAAAATAAAATCTTAAAAAAAATTAAATCAATCCACATCGAATGGAAATCCCAAAATTAATGCCAATCTCAAAGAGGAGTGGGGAGATGGAGGATTTCTCTTCCCAGGCCCCCATTTCTAGGGAAGCTGTTTCTCTTCCACAACAATTAGACCCCAAAGGCGACATAGTCTTTAATTACTTTATCCTCCTTCCCTCTTCCACACATTACTCAGACTAAACTTTCCTGAGTGTGGAAATGTGACCAGAGATATAGAATAAAAGCAGAGGAAAGGCCCACACTATGATAGCATAAACATCTCTAAAAGCAGACACCACCACTTTTTTTTTTTTTTTAAGATTTTATTTGTTTAGGTGAGCCTGGGTGGCTCAGTCAGTTAAGCATCTGCCTTGGGCTCAGGTCATGATCCCAGGGTCCTAGGATAGAGTCCCACAGCAGGATCCCTGCTCAGCGGGGGGCCTGCTTCTCCTTCTGCCTTTCTCTGTTTCTCATGAATAAAATAAAATAAAATAAAATAAAATAAAATCTTTAAAAAAAAAGATTTTGTTTATTTATTTGAGAGACAGAGAGGGAGCACACGCAGGGGGTAGGGAGAAGCAGGCTCCCTGCTCAGTAGGTACTCTGACTCCTGGATGGGCTCTATCCCAGGACCCTGGGATCATGACCTAAGGCGAAGGCAAACACTTTACCGACTGAGCCACCCAGGCGCCCTAGACAGCACCATTCTTAAAGTGGCCTTCCTCTACTCCACCGTGGGAGAATGTCAATTACTTTTGTAGCCATCTATATCCAGTCTCCCTCTTTTTATTTTCCTTTTGTTCTTCCCACTTTTATCAAGAGCATTTTTCCCCCTACTTTTGTCACGATGGAAAGCGGTAGTGATATTTCTTCGCCTGGATACCCGCCCTGAGGTCTCACCCTTCAAGTGCACACTTCCAGACAAAGGGCGTTTTCTCCCCTAAAATTAGGTCTGGTTCTTCCCCTGTACCCCCTCCACTTCTTTCTATAAACATCAAAAGAGAAAATTACGCAAAACCTTAGCCCAGAGCTCGGAAGATTAATTTCCTTTCTCAAAGATGTACAGCATAGTACCAGGCACTATAGAGGCTGCAAAGATTAATAGAACTTCTACCCATGAACGAGGAAGAATATAATAAAGGCTCTAAAAGAGACGTTCAGAAGATCAACAGATGTCTGCCGACGACACGCCCACGAAGTCGCCTCTGTGCTTCTGCATCCATTCCGTGAGCACAGACTCGCCAGGTAGCCTGCCAGGCGATTTCGTCCCTCCCGGCCGCCTCTGCAGCTTCTCCCGCGCGCACTCCCGCGCCCTTTCTCGCTGGAGGTGTGAAACTACATCTCCCGAAAGGCCGCGTTGTCCCCTTCCTTCCTCCCTCTCCCCGTCCCGAGCCATGGCAACGGCGTGACGTGGGGGTACTGGGAGCTGCGGGAGCAGCGCTCGCGGCTTCAGTTCTAGGCTACCCCGCCGCCCGGGCGGGAGCAGGGCGAGAGGAGCCGCAGCCCCGAGCCGCTCCTGTTCTCGGGGACCCTGAGCCCGCCCGGCGGCCGCTTCCTGCCGCTTTTCCTCCGCAGGGACGAGGGCGCAGCGGGTGTCAGAGCCCAGAGGGCAAGGGAGGGTCGGTCCCGCGCATGGCCTCGGCGGGCGCGCGGCGGCTCCCAGCCGGGACGCGCGCGGCGGCCCAGCGTTGCTGCGGCTTCGCGCTCCGCCCGGGCCCGCGCCCGGCTCCGCCCCCGGGCCCTCCGCGACCGCCGCGACCAATGAGGTGAGAGGGAGGTGCGAGCGTCTGCGCGGCTGGAAAGGGGGTCGCCCGGCGCCCCGAACTTCCACAGCGGAGGCTTGCAACTCGGGGGTGCGGGCGCGGCGTGGGGCGGCATTGGTCTTATCTACGGGCCTCATGTAGAGCTTTGTGGAATGCTTTTTGCAAGTGATTCGCCAGGGGAAGTCCCCGGGGTGGGTGCCCAACTACGACTCGCCCCTTGCGGGCGCCCTGGCAACGCCCGGCTCAGCAAGGCCCCAGAGACTGTGATACTTTCTGAGAGTCCTAGCTTTTAACGGTATGGTAGCCCACACTCCAGGGCAACTATGCTTCGCACGCACCCCACTTTTCCCCATGTCCTCCCCCGACACTGTCCTCACCCGCCCTCGACCTTTCGCACTCGTGACTGCCTGGCCGGGGAGCCTGCTGGGCTGCAGCAGGTGCTGGGGGAAACGCTTGTGCTTGTTCGGTTGACCTTCCTCTGGGATGCACCCCCGCCCCCTTCCCCCGGGAATGGTTGAGGAATACAAAGAATCATGACGTCCTCTCTCCTTTCCTTTTGTCCGCAGATTTCTGATGTCTTGCAGCCTTTTCTTGCCCCGGGCTGCCCAGGTCTTGGTGGCTGAGGTTGGCTTACCTCCCACGCGTTCCTTCATGGGCTTTGCTGCCCCCTTCACCAACAAGCGAAAAGCTTACTCTGAGCGTAGGATCATGGGGTGAGCATCCTCCCCTGTCCAGCATCCTTCCATATTCCCTTCCTTCCCAAGTGACTAAATCCAGGCTAGCATGTAAGGGTAGCAATAGTGGGCAAGATTCATCCCTGGCCATCCCTCTCCCCAGCTATTATTATTGATCCTTTATCCTTCCCTGCCAGCCTTCCAACCTTAATTACCCCCTTCTTGGTTGCCCTGCATGTGCGGTAAGTGAAACGGGATTAGAGTTGGAACAATATAAGACAACAGGGTATTACTTCTCTGCTGACCTTTTAAATGTATTTGTGGGCAAGATATAATACTAACACTTACTGAGCACTTGCTACTGCTAGTAGTTAGGCTACTTAAATGTTTTAGGTAGGTTTTCTCTTTTGATACTCTCAACAGACCTCCTATGAATCAGGTACTATTATTAACTCTGATTTAGGGATGAGAGAACAGAGGCACAGGTGATCTACTTAGGACTACATTGTTAGAAAGTTGTAGAGCTAGGATCTGAGTTCTTGTGTGACCACCAGTAAAACTGACAGCCTCTGTTCCCCCTAGATGGTCCCTCTTAGGATCAAAATAGATAGTAAATGCAAAAGCGTTGTGAACTGCAAAACATATTTTAACATCATGGAAATTTCCATGTTTGCTTTTGGGAAGTCATTCATCCAGGCTTCTTTGGGATCTCTAGTTCTTGAAGGTGAATGGTTAGTGGGCAAAGGCATGGGTGGGGGGAGGGCACCTAGGGCAAGGAGGAACCTGACCCAGCTGGCAGTTCCTTGGCCTCTCTCTGTGATTCCTTCCCTTAGGTACTCAATGCAGGAGATGTTCGAAGTGGTATCCAATGTCCAGGAGTATCGGGAGTTTGTACCCTGGTGTAAGAAGTCCTTGGTGGTATCTAGCCGTAAAGGTCACCTGAAGGCCCAGTTAGAGGTTGGCTTTCCACCTATTGTGGAACGTTATACCTCTGCTGTTTCCATGGTCAAACCTCACATGGTCAAGGTGAGGCTCTGGGAGGGATTAATTAGCAAAGTTTTTGTGTTCTCTAATGTTTTTACATTTAAGGGCTATTTTGGCTGCTTTTGTAATGACTGTACCTCCCTGTGTCAAATACTTCCCTAATAAAACATTACAAGGAAAGGAAAACATTTTTCTTATACCCTCCTATACCTACTATAGGTTTTATCCCATTGTAATATTACTTAACTGACTGTCCTCTTCTAGGCTGTTTGCACTGATGGCAAGCTCTTCAACCACTTAGAGACCATTTGGCGATTCAGCCCTGGTATTCCTGCCTACCCCCGAACTTGCACTGTGGACTTTTCGGTGAGTCAGGAGGCTGTGTAGCATCCGGCTATGACTGGGTTGTGAGGGTTGAGCAGACGTCCTGTGAAAGTTAGTTATTAAGTATAGCTAGCACTCAGCATTTCCCAGGTCAATGACACTTTCCACAGGTCTGAGCTTACATCAAACTTGTACTCTGTGCTCAGTCCTAAGTAAGGGCTTTTGAAGGGATCTAAGGAACTGGAGGGGGAGGGGAAGAAAAGACACTGAATAGTAAGTATCCTTGTGTTTGTCCAGGGACTATCCAACATGGTTCTGAGTAGTTTCTGACTGTCTCTTACCTATTCCCAGATTTCCTTTGAATTTCGTTCTCTGCTGCACTCCCAGCTGGCCACCATGTTTTTTGATGAGGTTGTCAAGCAGAATGTCGCTGCTTTTGAGCGTCGGGCAGCTACCAAGTTTGGTCCAGAAACAGCCATCCCCCGTGAACTGATGTTCCATGAGGTGCACCAGACTTGAGGCAGGATTGTTCCCTGGCCTCTCCTCTACTCTCCCTCCCAACCAGTTCTCTTATTTATTTCATTTGGCTCCTGCTCCAATCTAAGAGAAGAGTCTGTTCATAATGATGTTCTCCCTCTCACTTTCCCAGAAACTGGGTTATAAGCTGGCTGGAAACACTGGGGTGGAAAGGCAGGAGGTTATGGAAAGGAGAAATGCCTAGGAAATGGTCAGGCTCGTCTAGAGAGACCCATATGTCTGATGTCTGCAGCCTTCCCACAATGAATTATAATCAGGACTGCTGGTTGTCTTTGGACCGTCAAGCTATCTTAGTATCTGACCAGGGGAAGATAGCAACTTTTCTAGGGACTGAATAAACTGAGCTTTTTCCTCTGACAGAGGTATTGAGTGGTTGATAACTGTTGCCTGCCTGAGATGCCTCAGGAAATGCCTGAGATCTAGCCCCAGCTTGAAATCCATATGACCTCACTTTAAGAATATTTCCATGCTGCCTGGTTAGTGGAGAGCAAGGGGCTTTCTTAACATCAGTGCCACAAGGGCAAGGAGAAAAAAAGCACTGAAGAGAATTGTACGCTCGGGTTGTACCTTTTTCTTCTACTTGGCCGAGTTTTTATAAAATTTCAATAAATGTGACAGTGTGAATTTGGCTTTTTTATACTGTGTCTTGGGGGAATGATGTGGATATAGCAGGGTTGAAGAAAGTCATGGCTTCCTTCCTCAGGGGAGTAAAGGTGCAAGAAGGCCTCTTGGACATAGTGTCCCTGCTAACTATAGTAGCACATTCTACAAGCCAGGACCTAGTACCCACTCCCTTGCCTATTTATAGACTTTTTCAGAAGGTCAGTTGCAGCAGGAGTCTCAGGGCAGAATAATCTGACCTCAGATCTACCATATAGCTGATTGTCTTAGGACCACCTCTTATTTTGAGGACTTCCTTAAGAGACTGCAAAGAAGAGGCATTCCACACAGTACCAGAGCCCTCTAGTGGCTCAGATCCAGAGCTAGCAGTCCTCTTCCGTTTGCCCTTGGGTAGGCTTGTTCTTTTTACCCAGTGGGCTGCACCAGTTTCCTTGGATTAGTCACATAAGCAGTTGTGAGGTCTCAGCTATGGTCCTCCTCAAGTGTTCTACCTTACAACAAAATTAGGAAGGATGGGGGGGGTGCTAAAGGTCAAGGACTTTTAATCCTGAGGAAAAACAGAACTCTCCTTTGGAAATTTCACAGGGACCCTGTCTTATTAGGGTAAATGAATGTTAAACCCATGTAAAGGGCGCCTGGGTGGCTCAGTGGGTTAAAGCCTCTGCTTTCGGCTCAGGTCATGATCTCAGGGTCCTGGGATCGAGGCCCGCATCGGGCTCCCTGCTCAGCGGGGAGCCTGCTTCCCCCTCTCTCTCTGTCTGCCTCTCTGCCTCCTTGTGATCTCTCTCCCTCTGTGAAATAAATAAATAAAATCTTTAAAAAAAAAAAACAAAAACCCCATGTAAAGATAAAGGCATGTATAGGATAACTTAGAACCCACTTAGTCCAGGATCTTGCTAGCCAGATTCCTTACTTTATAACAGATTCTTCCAGGCCTTATTTTATAGCGGGCTCAAGCATTGTTAATAAAAACATTTATTTTGCATTTTATACAGAACAACCTGAAGTCTGGATCATGACTTGACAGTTACCCAGGGGTTTACAGACAATGTGTCCATCTCATCGTGGTTCTAGGGATTAGGGATCCACACAAACACAGGCAGGAGTTGCAAGGGAGGAAGGGGGCACAGTAGGAGTGTATTTCAATCCTTTCTTAAAGAAAAGGCAGTAGAGCATTCTGAGTCACTGAAAACCTGTGCAAATGGGGCCTCTAAAAAACAAACACTGTACTGTGAGCTCTTGGGGAAGGGGCTAGATAAGGAACTTGATAAATAAAGGGATATTTCCTGGTAGCAGGGAAAGAGAAGGGAAACCTATTTTTAATGTTCTCAGCCCCAGGACCTGATATTCAAAGGAAACCACATCCAATCTTAAATTTCCCTGCTCAGAAAGCAGTACCCATATCCCTGGAACCAGACTATGAAGATATCACGCTGGTCATTCCCAAGTCCTTATTCAAGGGCCCATAGCATATTAAAATAAAGGGGGGGGGGAAGTCAGAGGGTAGTGGCTTGTGTTCCGCAGAAGTGAAAACTCAGTTCATGTTAAGCATTGATAAAGTCAAAATGATTAGGAAGGACCACAGCTTAGACAGTGGCATATACGACCTGCTGAAAGAGGTCTCTAGTAAGGACCAAGAAGGAGAGGTCCAGAGCACCTTCATCTTGAGGTGCAGCAGGTACAGAAAATCTGCAAGGAGGGACGTATTAAAGTAGTGGGGAATAGAACACTCCAGATTTTAATTTTCATGGGATAATTAAAAAAACAAAAATCAAATACTGGGGTGCCCATCACAATGAATGCCATGGCCTTTATGGTCACCTGGTAGCATAAAAAAAGTGTCAAAGATGTCTGACTAACCACAGGTCTTGCTAGGAAGTGTCTGTGTGCATGGGAGAGAGCAATGGGGCTTGATAGAGCTGACAATCCAACATGATTCCTAAGGAAAGAGAAGAGGCCAGAGTCCTGATTTGCTGGCCTCTGGAGGGCTGGAGAGAGTAGAACCAAAAGCTCTAAAGTGACTGCAGATTCTCTGCAATCAGCTTTAACCCAGGCAAAGAAGAGGCAGATTCTCACTCTAGAGATGGTGGGGGGCTCAAACCTAACCCATACCACATGCACTAGTTCTGGTCACCCTACAGTTGATGGGCAACTCACCAGGCAGGGGAAAGGAACTGGTTGGGGAAGAAGGGGTTACTTTTTATCTTTTAAAGTCTTCATTTATACTTTAACCTCAAACTTATTATCAGTGCCTCAGATACAATTTAATCTTAAGTCTTAAAAAGCCCCCTGAAACAAAACAAAATTATATATATTTTTAAAGCTCCCTCACTTTCTGATAGTTTCCCCCAGTCTTCAGTTTTACCCTGACTTTGAGTCCACAAACTTCATCAGCCCATCCGTGCTCATGGACTTGGGCCTCTCTAGTGGGAAGCCTAGGGCTCGGCTCCAGATGAGCTGTGCCAGTACACCCAGTGCCCGTGACACCCCAAACAGGACTGTGTAGTAATTCATCTCTGTCATGCCGTAGTACTGTAAGATAAGAGAGAAAAAAGTTTTGTCAAAGGCTCCAAGGTAATGGCATGCATACATCCCAGGTAATAGAAACCTTAAACAACTCAGCCTTAAACAGAAATGACATTAGGAAAAGTACAGAAACTGGGATTCTGTAAAGAGAACACCATTTTCCTCCTGCCTGCACCTGCCCTCCACCATAGGCAACTTTATCAAAAGGGTAAGGAAGAAGGCATGGAAGGACTAAGAAGTTGATTTTCTGCATGGCAGAGAACATTTAGGTTTGGCACAAATTAAAGGGAAAGCAGGGAAGGAAAGACTCACCTGGAGCAGCACTCCACTGTGAGCATCTACATTGGGCCAAGGATTCTTGGCCTTGCCCTGCTCTAACAGGACATTGGGCACAATCTTGTAGAGCTGAGCAACCAGCTTAAACATGGAGTCATGAGGCAGGTGTTTCAAAGCAAACTCTCGCTGACAGGTATATCGTGGATCAGTCTTCCTTAGTACCGCATGGCCATAGCCTGGGACAACCTGCAAGCGTTAAAAAGCCAGTTGTAGGGCGCCTGGGTGGCTCAGTGGGTTAAAGCCTCTGCTTTCGGCCCAGGTCATGATCTCAGGGTCCTGGGATCGAGGCCCGCATCGGGCTCTCTGCTTGGCAGGGAGCCTGCTTCCCCCCCCCCTCTCTCTCTCTGCCTGCCTCTCTGCCTCCTTGTGATCTCTCTCCCGCTGTGAAATAAATAAATAAAATCTTTAAAAAAAAAAAAAAAAAAAAAAAAAACTTTAAAAAAAAAAAAAAAAAAAAAAAAAAGCCAGTTGTATTCTCAAGTAGAAGTTCTTGTCTTTTCTAAATTCTTCAGAATAGATAAATAGGGGACGGGTGGAAGTCTTCTCTAACTTAGGGAACCTCCTTCATTCTATTCTTTATTCTTCCAAATTGCTCAACTTGGGTCTTGGCTTCTTTCCTAGCTGTTAAGCATCTCTGCTTACCCGTCCTGAGTTCAGTGTGTTCCATATGTAGTCTCGTAACTTCTCATCTGACACATCTTTGCCAACTTCTTTCTGTAGTTGTGTCAACCAAACAAGTACTTCCTATGGGTAAGGTTTGGGGAATAAGATAGTATCAACACATATGCCAAGACAGAATGCCAAGATCAGAAGCATGAGAATAAGAAAAACAGGGAGCAGGAAAAGAAAAGGAAGAGTCTTACCTGATTTGCCAAACCATGCAGGGGCCCTGCTAGCCCGTTCATGGCTGCTGCAAAGGACAGGTAGGGGTCTGAAAGGGCACTGCCCACCAGGTGGCTGGTATGGGCACTTACATTGCCTCCCTCATGGTCACTGTGGGGGAAATAAGAAAAGAGAAAAGCTCTGGTAAGAGATGTCACAATCTCATTACCAGCCTTTGTTCACTAATCCACAGGGATGGAGAGGTCACTGGTTGATGATGCTTGTGTGCCAAGCTCCCAGACTCTCACTCCAGCTTTAATAGCAATGGCCAGAAGAGGGAGCTCCTGGAAAGCTGAAAGATCACGTACTGTGAGCAACTAGTACCTTTCCCCAGCTTCTTAGAAGCATTACTTTGTTCTTAGTGTGGTTATGGTAATTTCCCCACACCTCTGGACTTCCTTTACTAGACCCCTTTTCTGCATTGTGTGATCCCTTATGCCACGTTTTCATCTCCTTGTTGCCTACCACCTGTTCCCAGAAGATGAGAATGTTAAGGAGCCTTTCTTAAAATTTTCTACCAGCCCAGGTATCTGGTAGCTGTGGTTGCTGGGTCTAGCTTACCTGTGGATGGTGAGGTATAAGCGCATGAGCTCAGTGAACTGGGCATCGGTATAGCCTAACATGTTGGTGAAATTGTGGGACCAGTCCAGCTTAGAGTCAATGGCACCAATACTGCTGCCCTCCCGGTAGAGATTCCGGTAGATCTTTGCTGCAACACAAGGTAGCTTTGCGATCAGATCCATACAATCTTCATAAATCAACTGATGAGAGGAGGAAAATGGCGAAAAAAAGAAAAGAATTTATCAACAAAAAAGACTTAGGAAAGGATGCTCTTTGTCCTCCATGGATTGGGCTATTTGGTTGATGGTGTTATGCTCAGTGGCTATACATGGAGGCTAACAACAATAAACAATAACTATTTAACTAAATAATTTTATGATCCAGGCTCTGCACTAAGCGGTTCACACATAGTATCTCACGTATACCTTGTGTATATTACAACATTATTTCTGGGGGCGCCTGGGAAGCTCAGTTGTTAAGCATCTTCCTTTGGCTCAGGTCATGATCCCAGGGTCCTGGGACTGAGCCCTGCGTCAGGCTTCCTGTTCAGTAAGAAGCCTGCTTCTCCCTCTCCCTCTCCCCCTGGTTGTGTTCTTTCTCACTGTCTCTGTCAAATAAATTAAATAAATCTTAAAAAAAAACACAAAAAACCCCCCAAAACCCCACATTATTTCTGGGGTGCCTGGGTGGCTCAGTCACTTAAGTGTCTGCCTCTGACTCTGGTCTTGATCCCAGAGTTCTGCGACTGAGCCCCACATCGGGCTCCCTGCTCAGCGGAGTGCCTGCTTCTCCCTCTCCATCTGCTGCTCCCCCTGCTTAAGCTACCCCTCACTGTCAAATAAATAAAATCTTAAAAAAAAAAAATTTCCAATTTTTACCCCTCTATGAAGTGGTAAAGGTGAGGGAACTAAAGCTCAGAGCAGTTAAATGCCAAAGCCAGATTTTAAAAAAATATTTATTTATTTATTGGAGGGGGAGGGGCAAAGAGAGGGAGAATCTCAGGCAGACTCCTCACTGAGCAAGGAATCCCGCAGGGTTCGATCTCATGACCCTGAGATCATTACACCTGAGCCAAAATCAAGTCGGAAACTTAACTGACTAAGGCACCTAGGCGCCCCCAAAGTCAAATTTTGAAGCCTTTTATCTTTAATCATGATCTTTCCCAGTACATGACTCAATGAATGAGCTAAGACACTAGGTTTTAACAATTAAGTCTATGTTCCACCTTTGAAAGAAAATCCACCATATATGCCAAGGGTCAAACAGTGGCATTCAATTGTCAGTTAATAACAAAGGGTTCCATTTTTTTAAGCACTTACTATGTAACAGGCACTGTGGTAAGTTATTTGCATTTTTTTTCCCTCTTCTCACAATAGTCCTGTAAGGTAATATATCCCTCTTTTTATAAATGAAGAAATTGGGCCTTGGCCAGGTCAAGTAACTTGCCCAAAGTTACCCATTCAGCTAATAAGCATCATGTAGCTTAAACAATAAACTCATGGACATTTTTGTTTCATCACACCTTTACTTTCCCCTCCCAAATTACCATGAGTGAATTCCAGACATTATATATTCCAACACATAAATATTTAAGCATATTATCTCTAAAAGATAAAGGCTATTGATAAATAAAAATCACAAAACCCCTTATCCCACAAGAAAAAAATTAAATCCTCAATATCATTAAATATCTACTCAGTATTTAAGTTTCCCTGATTACAAAGCCTTCCACCTTATTTATTTGATTCAGGACTGAAAACAGCCCACATTGCAATCATCTCATGTGTCTCTGAAGTCTCTTTTAATCAATGTTAAGCTCCCTCTTGTGCACTCTCTTTTTTTTTTTAATTTTTTTATTTTTTAAGATTTTATTTATTGACAGAGGGAGAGACGGCAAGAGAGGGAATGCAAGCAGGGTGAGTGGGAGAGAGAGAATCAGGCTTCCTGCTGAGCAGGGAGCCCAATGTGGGGCTTGATCCCAGGACCCCGGAATCATGACCTGAACCAAAGGCAGACGCTTAACAACTGAGTCACCCAGGCGCCCCTCTCTCCCTTTTTTAACTTTGCAATTTATTCATGGAAAATCGGATCACTCATTCTGGAGAATTTCCCAGTTTAGATTTTGCTGGTTATATACCTGTGATATCATTTAACGTGTTCCTCTGTCTACTCTATTTTCTACAAACCGAGAGTTAGATCTAAAGGCTCGCGTAGACTCAGGTTCAATTGTTTTTTAGGAAGACTAAACACCCAGTGACTTATGGAAGTACTGAATCACTATATTGTTAAGCTGAAACTAATACTACACTGTATGTTAACTAACTGAAATTTAAACTTAAAAAAGACTACCTGGTAAATAGTATGGTGTTCATTTATTAAGAGAAACATAGAAAAAGAAAAAAGAGAAACACAGTTGGTAGAGCATGAGACTCTTAATCTTGGGGTTGTAAATTTGAGCCCCACACAGGGTATAGAGATTACTTAAAAATAAAAACTTTTTTTAAAAAGAGAGAAACATAATCTAGCTGCTTGTGTTATTAATAGCTTGCTCAACTCTTATGTCTCAATTTTATCTTCTCAAGGGGATTTTAAGTTCCTTAGGGACAAGACAGGGTTTTGATATTTTCTTTTTTAAAATAACTTTGAAAAGTATCAAATAGTGAATTTTGTTGGTGCCGCTGGATTCAATAAGAATACTGCTAAAGTTTGGGTGCCTGGGTGGCTCAGTGGGTTAAAGCCGCTGCCTTCGGCTCAGGTCATGATCTCAGGGTCCTGGGATCGAGGCCCACATCGGGCTCTCTGCTCAGCGGGGAACCTGCTTCCTCCTCTCTCCTCTCTCTCTGCCTGCCTCTCTGCCTACTTGTAATCTCTCTCTCTGTCAAATGAATAAATAAAATCTTAAAAAAAAAAAAAAAAAAAAAAAAAGCTACCTGAAGCAAGAAATATTCAGCCTAACAGCTGCAAGTTCTTAGGAGATTACTTACACAACAAGCAAACTATTAACTATACCTCCTTTATTTTTTTTAAAAGATTTTATTTATTTATTTGACACAGAGAGAGAGATTACAAGTAGGCAGAGAGGCAGGCAGAGAGACAGGGAGAGGAGGAAGCAGGCTCCCTGCTGAGCAGAGAGCCCGATGCGGGCCTCGATCCCAGGACGCTGAGATCATGACCTGAGCCGAAAGCAGAGGCTTTAACCCACTGAGCCACCCAGGTGCCCAACTATACCTCCTTTATATCCCCCAAGGAGGTAGGTTACTTCTCAGAAGCCTGCATCAAGTATATGCAGTTCTAAGAGACCTGGCATAATGCCAAGAACAGGATCCTGGGCTAGCCAAATTGTTATCTATGGTATATACACTAACTTGCAAAACTATTTGGAAAGTATGAATGGGCAAGTCAAAAAGAAAACACATAAAGGAGATTGTGTGTCAATTTCCACTACTGAGAATGAAGTTTATAAACCAACATGTATTAGACCAGGTATGACAATACTGGATCTTTACTACCCTTTTTGTCCTGGTCAATGCTGTATAGTCAAGAAGAGATCAACACAAAACAAAACAAAAAATGACAGAGAAAAACTGAGGTGCTATTAGCTATTTATACCAACACATTCTTCATCAAGCCTTGGGAATAAAAAGACAATTAAGACATGCCAACATCACAACTATCTGGAATAAAGGTTACAAAGCTGACTATAATCATTAATGTGAGCCAATCTCTATGGCTAGTAAAATCCTGGCCAGGTAGGTAGCTTTCAATCATTATTAAGGAAACATAGAAAAAGAAGAAAGCTAGTATTAGTGGCAAAGACCCCCAGAGTGAAGGAAACTCAAGTTTGAATCTGGTCTCCATCACTTTTAGCTGCATGACCTTGGGTAAGCTACTTCTCTAATCTTCAGTTTTCCCACTTAGTAAAATGAGAGTAACAAATAACATCTACCTCATAGGGTTGTTCCGAGGATTAAGTCAGATAACGATTATAAAGCATTTAAGAATAATATCTGGCATGTTTTCAAGAGTTTTTCAGGTGTTTGGATGATGATTTTATTTTATTTTATTTTATTTTTTAAAGATTTTATTTATTTATTTCACAGAGGGAGAGAGATCACAAGTTGGCAGAGAGGCAGGCAGAGGGGGGGGCGGGGAAGCAGGCTCCCCACTGAGCAGGGAGCCCGATGCAGGCCTCGATCCCAGGACCCTGAGATCATGACCTGAGCCGAAAGCAGAGGCTTTAACCCACTGAGCCACCCAGGTGCCCTGGATGATGATTTTATTATAAAAACTTCAAAACCTATGTATACCATTCATAGGCTTTACAAAGGTGGCATTATCAGCAAAACTTGACCTGTCAGCTACTTAGCAAATTTTACTGAATTCAACATCTTAAGGTTATTTCACAATTAAACAGCTGGTTGCATCATAGCAATCTCCTGGTCATAAGTGAAGTGAGGACATTCAGCAAGAGACCTAACTTTTTCAACCCAACAGATTATACTATTTATCTCTGTTATGGAAGAAATGTTGCATGCAGAAAATCATCCTCTTAAGGTATACGTAAAAAAAACAACAACCCAGTATGAACTGATTGATAGCTCTAGTAAAAACTCAGGTCATACATCAACTCCTCAACATAAATTTTTAAACAGAAATAACTGGCCTAATGATGTCATGCATTTCTGCTTAAGTAGCCTATGGTTAAATTAACCAAGGCAGAGAACTGAATAGAAATAGTGTGTCTGACCTCTGAGAGATATAACATGTAACAGCAAAAGACATGAAGCTCTAGTAAACTAAAGCAGTTACTGGTGCTAATATTTGTACAGTGTGAACTTATCAGACACACATCCTAAGGCTGACAAATACATCTGTACTGCTTATAAATACTCTCTAAAAGATCGGCAAAGTCATGGCATATAAACATTCACCTCAAGACAACCGCAGTCACATGACCTCTCACGAAGAGATAATGGCAGAACAATCAATGGACTATACATTGAAATAAGATTCATTTTAACGATTCAATAAAAGAACAGTATAAAGCAATGAAGCATGTTCAGATCCCTAGGAAATATCTTACAGGCATCTATTGTAAAGCACGAAGAAGCTGTTTTCTCCCCCTCTTGTGACAGTCAAGACAACAGCATTGTAAGCAGCAACAGGCACATCTGAGTGGTCAATTTCTAAGAGACAAGTTTTACAATGTGAGAACTGCTGATCTCAATTTAACGTTTTCTGTTATGGAGACCCACACAAATAACAATTGCTTGAATAGCATTTAAAAAAGAAAATGGAAAGCAATATATTCAGATTATACAAACTTCTGAACTTGCTGATGTATGGCTTTATATATGCTTTAAGTGCTTGTGAATGTGTGTATTTTCCATTATTCCTATACCTTCCTTCTCAATGCCAACCAGACTAATTTCAAACTCACTCTCCCTCTTTCCCCCAATAGCAAACACAATTCTTTATACACAGTTGGCACTGAATAAATATTGACCAATCAAATGAAGCAGGATTTGCCAAAACCCCAAGAAGATTGCATCAGACCAGGGGGCGATAAATGCTCTTCTGCGCCATGCATCCAGTGAACTCTCTGGGGGCTTTCTCCTGGTCAAATCATTTAATGTACCTACTTTGAAAAAAGGAACGGATCTGTTCCATATTATCTGTCTCCAAACAAGAAAAGAAAATGAGATGTCTTGCTGTAAACCTAGCCGGATAACTTGTCCTTTACCCAGTATTTGTGAGTACCACGTTGGGTACTGTAAAGAGGATGGAAGGAATTATGTACTATGCACTGGGACAAGGCACAACAGTCTTCACATACTCAGACCAGTTCGAACTATTAGGGTCCTACATTTCATTTTCAGAAAATAAAGCTCATTTGTGTCTGGATCTTACTTCCAGGATACTAACCATCCTTCTGCTCCTGAGAGGTACCTTGAGTGGAACAGTACAGAACATTGGCTGATTGGCATTAGTCCTCCTAGACTCTAGAACTGCCTTAGCTGCCATTCACCTAACATCTCAAGGTTCTCCTTACTTGAAGAAGGGAATTTTTGGGGCTAGGGTGAGACTACTCTGCAAAATCTTCCTCAGGGACCCTGCAGTTAAGTTACATCCTTTCCAATGTTCCAACAGCCCTGTGTAATACCTCTATTAGAACAAGATTGCTGAATTTTAATTTTTTTACATGCATATCACCCTAACCAAACCAAAAAACTTGGTGACAGAAAGCATGTTCCATTTATCTGTGTAATCCCAAGGACTGAAAGAAAGCAAGCCTAAAATAAGTGTGTTAAATGAGCTTCTGGCATAACTCAGACAGGTAGTTCTCCTAAAGATTCTACATTCATTTTTCTTCCTTTACACTCAAGTCCTTTGAATCTCCACCACACATCAATCATTACCATCAAAATTTCCTACCTCCCAGTACTTGGTTCGGTTGATACCCTCTGCATATGCTCGGGCAAAGTTACTTTCACTGTTGAGGGCTGTAATAGCTGCACTGAGCTGAGACATGGGGTGTAGATTGGTGGGAAAGTTGTCCAGCATGGTAACCACATGGGAAGGTAGAGCTGCCCTCTTTGCCCACTCTTTTGAGAGCCAAGACACCTGGGGAAAAGGGAGACATTGCTCAGAACACTAGGCAAAGGAAAAGAAGAGAAATAAAAAGACAGTGACATCTGAGTAAAGAAAATCCAAGAGAATTCAACCCAGTCCACTTGTACAGCAGAACTCTGCTCTGATTGCTCCCCACTACACATCCCTATAAACCACCACCCAGAGCCAAATCAGGATTAACTGTCTGAGATTAAGGAAAAGCAAAGGAGGAGAATGAGAAGGGTTAATAGCCTTCTGCTTTACCTGTTCCTCTGTTGGGATTTGTCCAGTTACCAGCAACCAAAATAAGCCCTCTGGCAGGGGTTCTTCACCCCCTTTAGCCTTGGGCAGCAGTTTCTGGCATTCAGGGATACTGTAGCCTCGGAAACGGATCCCCTTGAGGGAGAAGAGTAAGAGATGCAAATCTTAAATTTATCAGCCTGGAAGTCACATAATTAACTAGTCTCACTCTTATCAGAACTTTCAACAAGTTAGAATTTCTAAAGCTTAAAAAAAATTTTTTTTAAAGCTTAAATCTTCACTAACTTAATTCTGTTTGGTACTTTTAGTTTTACTCGTTGATATATTGAAAAGGTAGACTTGTTCTTCAGTTATGCCATATGTACCTATTTTCTATCTTCCGAAACATGAAGGCAGATGCTTTGTTTTCTTACCCTCACCAGTCTAATCCATAGTGTGCACGACAGTCAGTAAACTCAGTATTAGTGTTGACATAAGGGTCTCTTACCTCATCAGGATCAAGGACTGATGTTTCATATACTAATCCCTTCATGCCTCTCATGCCTCCGTACATCTAAAGAAAAAGACAGTATGTAAACAGTAGTCAGAATAATTCAGGCTAGGGGCGCCTGGGTGGCTCAGTCATTAGGCATTTGCCTTTGGCTCAGGTCATGATCTCAGGGTCCTGGGATCGAGCCCCCCATGAGGCTCCCTGCTCTGTGGGAAGCCTGCTTCTCCTTCTCCCACTCCCCCTGCTTGTGTTCCCTCTCTTCCTGTGTCTCTATCAAATAAATAAATAAAACCTTCAGAAAAAAAAAATTCAGGCGAGAGCTTGTGTTTCATGGGATCTGAGAGATGAAATGTATTCTCTGACTTGCAAGACTTCATTTGTAGAAAGATTTCTGAGGAATTAACTTAAAACTTTGCAAGGAAGACTGCTAACATTGGAAATGAAAATTTTAAGTTGAAAAATCGTTATCTTTAATGTGTCTGCTTCTGTTTGCTTCCATTTCTTCTTGTATTTTATTTTTTCTTCTACCCACTCTTACCCCCTCATTCCCACCAACCAAAGTCAACAGAATGGGATCTACAGGAGTGCTTGGGTAGCTCAGACTTAAGGTTAACCATTTCCCTTATGCTTAGGTCATGTTCCCAGAGTCCTGGGATTGAACCCCACTTTGGGATCTCTGCTCAGTAGGGAGCCTGCTTCTCCCTCTTCCTCTGCCTGCCACTCCTCTGCCTGTGCTCTCTCTCTGTCAAATAAGTAAAATCTCGAGAGAGAGAAAAAAAAAAAAAAAGAACAGGATCTACAAGGTGGAAAGGAGGTAGAGACCAAAGGGTAAACACTGCTGTGGAATTATCATTTGAGGGGCTCAGATTCTGGAGAAGAAACCGTTCTAAAATTGTTCTAGTCAGCCTGCTAGAGCTGTGGTATAAATGCATGATAAGCACAGCATTAATTCTAATAGTCCTGGCCCCAAAAGCTGAGGGGTTGGGAAGAAGAATAGAAACTTCATTCATCCCTCCCATAGGTAAATTAGGTTAGGCTCAACTATTAAATTTACAGAAAAGAACAGTCTAATTTCTAATGAACATCACGAACACCAACATTTCCATGTATAGGACAGGATGCTTGGATGCTTCTGAATAGTCAGTGAAGAGAATGGTATTTTTGTTGAAGCACATTACAGGCTACTTTTTCTAGCCAAAACCTCATAATCTTTACCATGTCCACAGTGATTTGGCCCACTACCGTCTTGCCATGCTGCTGCCTGAAGGTCTTTATTCTGGCCTGCTCTTTAGGTATCAGGTCGGCCAATATGTCTTTCAAATTCTAAAAAGAGAAGTAGAAAGGTTAAGTGATGATCAAAATGTTGATTAGATTTTTCCTACAGAGTAGGTATGTTTAAGACTGCTTTTTAAAATTTGGCTTTCTCAGGCACCTGGGTGGCTCAGTGAGTTAAGCCTCTGCCTTTGGCTCAGGTCATGATCTCAGGGTCCTGGGATCGAGTCTCTCTGCTCAGCAGGGAGCCTGCTTTCCCCCCTCTCTCTGCCTCTCTGCCTACTTGTGATCTCTCTCTCTCTGTCAAATAGATAAAATCTTTTGGGCACCTGGGTGGCTCAGTGGGTTAAAGCCTCTGCCTTCGGCTCAGGTTGTGTGGTCTCAGGATCCTGGGATCGAGGCCCGAATCAGGCTCCCTGCTCAGAGGGGAGCCTGCTTCCTCCTCTCTCTGCCTGCCTCTCTGCCTACTTGTGATCTCTCTGTCAAATAAATTAAAAAAATTTTTTTTTTTATAAATAAATAAAATAAAATTTGGCTTTTGGCTTTCTCAGGGCGCCTGGGTGGCTCAGTCGGTTAAGCGGCGGTCCTGGGATCAAGTCCCGCATCAGGCTCCCTGCTCGGCAGAGACCCTGCTTCTCCCTCTCCCTCTGCCTACTGCTCTGCCTACTTGTGCTCTCTCTCTGTCAAGTAGATTAATAAAATCTTTTTAAAAATAAATAAATAAAATAAAATTTGGCTTTGTCAATCTGCCAGAGAAATCTGGTCAACTATTCTGCACAGATGAGGGTAAAAGAATTAGGCAGAGAGAGAGGGGAATGGAGAGTTTATTATTTAATGGGTACCTCAATTTGGAAGATGAAAAAGTTCTGGAGAGGAATAGTGGTAATAGTTGTACAATAATGTGAATGTACTTACTGTCACTAAACTGTACGTGTTAAAATGGAAAATTTTATGTTATGCATATTTTACAACTTAAAAAAATTAAGCAAAAATATTTGATATTCCCATCTCACTACACAATAGAATTATTTCTTAAAATAGTGCTAATACTAACAGTTTATAATGACAATAACAAGGACACCTCTCAGTTATTTAGGATAATGACAAGAGGCTAGGTGGTAACCAACCGCTGCTCCCCACCCCACAATCCCAGGATCAGATTGCCTCAGTGACTCTCAGTCCTCTTTCCAAACCTTACCGTAGGGGAAGCACTGGCATGCCGAGCAGCAAGAACAAGACAAGATGCATTCTGCAAAGAAAACACAAAACCTTATGTAACAGTTACTCTTCCCTCTTATATATTAACAAGGAGTTATAGTGACTCATCCTCTTTTCTCTCCATCTTAGCCTCCAAGGACAGTCTGACATAAAAAAGCTGTGAAAGGCCCTGAGCAGCTTTGAAGGGGTTCCCAGTCTAGAGGCAACAGCAGATTGAACTCTGCATCTTGCATCCACAGCTTTAACAGCAATTCCCTGAGAGGCTCCTTCCCATCATCTGGGTTTCTGGCTGGGCTGTTAGGCACAGAAAAGGTCAGAGAGGCAGTTGTTAGAGTACCCAGGCCATCCCCATCTAGCTGTCAACAGTTCTGAGTGGCCCTCAGAAAAGCAAATGAGGAAACTGATCAACTACTTAACCCTGGAAAGTAGTAAGATGGTAAGATCTCTCCAGCACCTAGTCTTTTAGCAGCACTTCAAGCCCTCCAGTCTAGGAGAGCCCACAGGTAGAGGCCGCCTTTCACCACACTACTTCAAAGGTTCCTGGAAAAAGCAGAGAAGACAGAATACCTACAATGTAACAACTGACAGACCACTCAACAACAGCACTGGGAAACTAGAAAACTGGAAAATTACCTTTCAAGTGCTGAGCGAAAATAATTATTAAGCTAAAGTTGTATATCCGGGTGAGGAAAAAGTCTTAACAAAGAGGGTGAAATAAAGACGTTTCAGAAAAACAAAAGCTGATTTTATCACTGACACAACTGTACTAAAGGAATTTTTAAAGATAGACTTCAGAACCGTAAAGACAGGTCTGAGATTTAAGGCTATTCTTCACTACAAAGATGAATAGTGTAGCTAGCCTGTGTTTTCTGTTTAGAGATAGTCTTTTTCCCCAAAAGAAAAGCTATTTTCTATGAGAAGACTGCTGAGTTGCAACAGAAAGTTCAACACTGCCTTTGAAAAAGACAACCAATTACACTACTAACCAGCTATGAAGTTTGATAAGACTAACTTTTCGGCACAAGATTATTATTTTTTTTTACTCTTTT
>LNAC01000236.1:1708409-1759231 GCA_002007465.1 Ailurus styani
TTTTTTTTTAATTTTATTTTTATTATTTGCCCAAGGGGTACAGGTCTGTGAATCATCAGGCTTACATCTTTCACAGCATTCACCAAAGCACAAACCCTCCCCAATGTCCATAACCCATCCACCCTATCCCTACCCTCCCACCCTTTTTTTTTAAAGATTTTATTTTATTCTCGGCACAAGATTATTTTGAAGATAAAATGAGATAGTCAAAGTAAGCCTCATTTTTCTCATCTATAAAACTGGTGTTAAATACTCACCACATTATCTTACAGGTTGTCTTGAGATAATTAAATTATAATATTGTAAAAGCACTCTGCAAACTAAAAAGATTACACACACACACAAACTAATCCAGGAGCAAGACCAAACCTTTTTTCTTTTTGCCAAAAAGCCAGATAAACCTTTTCTTGTAGTAACTACTGCACTGCTGTTTAATTATGCTGAAAATCACTTGAAGTAATAGTACTGTATAAGTTCTAAAACACTACATGCCTAAGGTGAGATTTCAGTAAGGCTGGAGATTTTTTAGAATTTAGTATTCCTTCTTCTGTTGGGGCATCAGGGAGAACTGAAAAGGGAAGAGATCCTTCAGAAAAGGTGTTTTTTAAAATTTTTTTAGAGAAGGGGGAGGGGCAAAGGGAGAGAGAAAGAGAATCTTAAGCAGGTTCTGCACCAAGTACAGAGCCAACTGGGGCTTGATTTCCACAACCCTGAGATCATGACCTGAGCCAAAATCAAGAGTGTGGAGACTCCTTAAGATTCTCTCCCCCTGGGCGCCTGGGTGGCTCAGTGGGTTAAGCCGCTGCCTTCGGCTCAGGTCATGGTCCCAGGGTCCTGGGATCGAGGCCCACATCGGGCTCTCTGCTCAGCAGGGAGCCTGCTTCCTCCTCTCTCCTCTCTCTCTGCCTGCCTCTCTGCCTACTTGTGATCTCTCTCTCTGTGTCAAATGAATAAATAAAATATCTTTAAAAAAAATTAAAAAAAATGGTAAGGCAATTTAGAAAATAAAAAAATGTGGGCATAAAGACACGAGCGTCTTACAGCTTTAGGATCTGATAGATTGTTTCTGGCTNCCATCTCCCACATGCACACACACACACAGTTTCCCTCTAAAATAAATAAAATATTCAAAAACTAACAAGATTAAAAAATAAAAAATAAATAAAAATAACCAATTCAAAGCTAAATTCAGAGTACAAAGTAAGCTACTATGTCCCTAAAGCAAAGGGGGCTGCTTCAGCTTTGTTAACCAGGCCCATCTTTAATTCCTTTAACTTCCTAAAGAGTCTCTTCTGGCTCACTGAGGACCACTTGGGCAAAAGTAGGTAGCACAAACGGCCTTTAGTCTCTTCACCCTACAAGGGGGCAAATGGGAATTTGACCTAGCACCTAAGAAATAATTTTACCTTTTCTTACTAGTCACCAAAAAGTGAACAAGAGAAAACATGAGAGTAAGTTCTATTCCATGCTCCATGGTCCCACAGATTGCTGTTACAGAAGGGCCACCTCCCAGAGACTACATCAGCCCTGCAGCAGACCTTTTAACTGTGGGTGGTTGGTTGTTGTGGTGGTTTGGTTTCTAAAAAGGCTACAGGGGAACATATCATCTTAGAGAAGATGTTAAGACCTCTTTATAAATAATTTTTCCACTTTTAAATCATCTTTAAGTTTCTATCATGGCAGGGGTACCCTGGTAGCTCAGTCGGTAGAGCATGTGCCTCTTGATCTTGGGGCTGTGAGTTCAGCCCCATGTTGGATGTAGAGATTACTTAAAAATAAAATCTTTAGGGATGCCTGGGTGGCTCAGTCAGTTAGGTGTCTGCCTTCAGCTTGGGTTGTGATCCCAGGGTCCTGGGATCGAGTCCCGCATCGAGCTCCCTGCTCCTCGGGGAGCCTGTCTCTCCCTCTGCTGCTCCCCCTGCTTATGCCCTCTGTGAAATAAATAAATCAAATCTTGAAAAAAAATTGAAAATAAAGTAAAATCTTAAAAAAAAAGTTTCTGGGCGCCTGGGTGGCTCAGTGGGTTAAAGCCTCTGCTTTCGGCTCAGGTCATGATCTCAGCGTCCTGGGATCGAGGCCCGCATCGGGCTCTCTGCTCAGCAGGGAGCCTGCTTCCTCCTCTCCCTGTCTCTCTGCCTACTTGTAATCTCTCTCTCTGTGTCAAATAAATAAATAAAATCTTTAAAAAAAAAAAAATTTCGGGCGCCTGGGTGGCTCAGTGGGTTGGAGCCTCTGCTTTCGGCTCAGGTCATGATCTCAGGGTCCTGGGATCGAGGCCCACATCGGGCTCCCTGCTCGGTGGGGAGCCTGCTTCCCCCCCCCTCTCTGCCTGCCTCTCTGCCTCCTTGTGATCTCTCTCTCTCTGTGAAATAAAATTAAAAAAAAATCTTTAAAAAAAAAAAAGTTTCTACAACAGCTGGCTATATTTTAAGGTTAAATCTCGGTGGGGGGGGGAACCTATCCAAGCTCAACAAAGAGTGACTGTCCAGATCTTAATTAAGATGAAAATGGAAGGGCGCCTGGGTGGTCTAGTCAGTTAAGCATCTGACTTCAGCTCAAGTCATGATCTCAGGGTCCTGGGATTGAGCCCCACATTGGGCTCTGCAGGAAATCTGCTTGTACTTCTCCCTCTGCCCCTCCCCGCTGCTCATGCTCTCTCTCTCAAATAAATAAATAAATAACATCTTAAAAAAAAAAAAAAGAGAGATGAAAATGGAATTCCCTCAGGTTGGAGGCCTTTCTTCCATGAATATGAACATAAAACAAGACAAAAAGAGTTTCTTTCCTCCTTGTGAGAGAGAACTGCTAGAATTAATGAGCTGCCCTCTTCTTTTACTTCAAGATAAAACAAACAAAAAACAACAACAAAAAGAGGAAATCAGAAAGAAAAGGATGTCAGATCACCTAACAAGGCTGTGGGAAGAGACATCAAAGGAATCAGATGGATCATGACTGCTGCTTTGTTATATTCATTTCTCAGATCTATTTATATGAATGCAACATTAAGAGAATGCATAGGAAGAGAAACTTAGAACTAAACTATCACCCCACTTCCAACATCGGCGAGTCTTCATTACCTTTATACTGAGCGTCTCTGCCATTTCATATGAGGAGCTTCAGGAGTAACTTAGAGGGCTGATCTCAACTGTCCCTGATCTCCATCAGCAATACTTCTTAGCCAGAACTCCAATTTGCATAGCAACACTAGTTTTTGGATAGCGTGCCAAGTAGCTATAGAATAAAGCTAGTATATTCTGTTTCTAAAGCCTTTTTTGCCACTAATTACCTGTATGATTCCAGCCAAGTCATTTAATGTTTCTATGCCTCAATTTCCTTATCTGTAAAATGCGAACAATAAAAGTACCCATTTCAAAGGACTGCTGTGAGGATTAATTAAGTCAACACTTACAAAGCACTTAAAATGACATCTGGCCTAAAAGAAATACTCTGTATTTGTTATATAATAAATATATAAAATTAAACAGCATGGCAATTTTCTCATACCTTCAGCAACAGGACTAGTCACATTTTTAGCTAACCCTGCAGCTTAAAAGAAAACTAAAGAAATTAAAAGGATTTTAAAGGCAGCAATTCATTGATTTAACCACTCAAAAGGGTAGAATAGGAAAAATTAAGTTAGAACAATTTTACCTAATGATATAGAAGACAGAGCACATAACTTGGAAATTGGAAAGGAAATCTGGGTTTTAGCCCCAGCTCCATTACTAAATAACAGACATCCAAAGCAAAACAACTAACTACAGTTGACTTTTTAACAATACAGGAATTAGGGATGGAGACCTTCCCCACCATGCAGTCAAAAATCTGGACATAACTCTTGACTCTCCCAAAATTTAACTACTAATAGCCTACTGTTTGACCAGAAGCTTTATTGATAATATAAAGTCTATTTATACCTATCTTGTTTGTGATACACATTATATACTGTATTCTTACAAAAAAGCTAGAGAAAATGTTACTAAGAAAATCATAAGGGAAAAAAATATTTGCAGTACCGTACTGTAAAAAAAATCCACATATGAGTGGACCAGCATAGTTCAAACTATGTTGCTCAAGGATCACCTATGTTGTTTCCCTTTCCTTCTCCACATTTAGGATAACACTCAAGCTACTTAGCTCAAAGTCTGATAAGTCTAATAAGGACATATGTAAAGTCTAATAAGGACACATGTAAAGGTACTCAAAAGCCTAGCTATTTAAAATATGACTGCCTAGCCAGTAGCATTAGCATTACCTGGAGCTTGTCAGAAATGCAGAATCTTGGGCCTCACCTCAGACCTACTGCATCCAAATCTGCAGTTTAACAAGCTCACTAGGCGATCCATATGAACAATAAAGTTTGAGACACATACATGGTCTAAAGTGTTAAGCAAGGGAACAGAAGAATAGAATGTAGACCCTGGGATGTACAATTACTAAGGATCAAGTCTTTTTAAGTCCAGGTTCTGCCACTATCTTGCTGTGTTACCTAGGCCATATGACCTAACTTCTAGGTCTCAGGTTTCACACTTCTAAATTGATAATCATAAAGCCAATTCTGGGGTAGACAAGTAGACTGTACAAAATAATCTGCATAAAAGCATCTAGAACTGTGCTTTCTACGGAAGTAAGTTCAATAAATATGTGTCTCTGGGGTGCCTGGGTGGCTGCCTTTGGCTCAGGTCACGATCCTGGGATCCAGCCCCGCGTCGCGTTCCCTGCTTGGTGGGGAGTCTGCTTCTCCCTCTCCCTCTGCCTGCTTGTGCTCTCTCTCTGTCGAATACATGGATAAAATCTTTAAAAAATAAAAAATAAGGGCGCCTGGGTGGCTCATGGGTTAAAGCCTCTGCCTTCGGCTCAGGTCATGATCTCAGGGTCCTGGGATCGAGGCCCGCATCGGGCTCCCTGCTCGGCGGGGAGCCTGCTTCCTCCTCTCTCTCTGCCTGCCTCTCTGCCTACTTGTGATTTGATCTTTCTCTGTGTCAAATAAATAAATAAAATCTTTAAAAAAATAAAAAATAATAAAAAAAATTTAAAAAAATAAAAAAATAAAATACATGTTTCTTAGAAAAGTGTTGGCTTTTACCTGCCATGTTAAGTGTCACTACTCTCTCCTGGAGTTGAATTCCAGGAAAGAGGCAGTTAAGCCTGAGGAAGGGGTAAACGGATAATTCCCTCCACCTGTAGAACAGGAAATAAAGCCCTGATTTCCTTTTTAAGGGCCTTAAGGGCCTAAGGCCCTCCCCATCAAGAGGGGAGGAGTCTCAAGGAAAGGAAACAAATTTAACTACCCAGCAGAACGAATGACTAGAAAGGAGATAGTGGAGGACTCTTATACCCAAGGCTACACACCTCAGTTCATCTACCTCCTCGCTGCCAAAGAAACAGGCTGAAGAGTTTTGTATAGGACATTCAAACTATACTCACTGATGGGACAGGCAGATATAAACCTCTGAGTCATCCCTGAACTTTCACCTAGCAGTTCTTCCCTCTAACTCCGAGGTGTGGCAACTAGGCTTTTGCCTTCTGGTAGTATGCCACGTGTAGAGTCACCCTACTGGAACACCAGCTGTCAGGTGAATCAGGGAATCACCACATTCAATAGGTCAGCTCCTTCATGGGGAGAGATGGAGACAGCTGCTTCCAAAGAAGGGCCTGGCTCACGTGTCTGACAGCCAGGATTCTCTGCAGGGTGGGGGTGGGGGTATTACAATCTCTAAGAAGCTTTTTCAAACCTCAAACACTGCCACCCCTTGCAAGAACCCTCCTAGTGAGTTTGCTATTATTGATGGAAGTGCACTGTAGTTCTCAAATGTGCTAGAACAAAAAAATATAACTAAAAGAACCACTATCTTAAAGGGCCAAGAAAAGAAAGGACTAATGGTACATGCAGGAAATTCTGCCATGCCAAAGACTTGCCTTGCCTATAAAATTTAAGGTATTTCTGGAATATGGTGTTAGATGAATCACCAAAAATCATCTGAAACTACTCCCGCTTCCCTAAATTCTAGGAACAAAAGAATTCTATTTGAGAAGCACTTTAAAAAGTGGTTCTTTTCCTCTTACTCCTCTTAGCCTATTGTCATCGATCCACACCTAGGACCTTTACTCCGAAGGGGAGAATCCAAATTTTCTTTGATCTTCCATCCCATGCACATTTAGAACATGTCTTGCAACATATTCAAGAGCTCCCACATTAGAAGCCTGAGAGAGATGCTCCAGATTTTAATAGAGCTCTTGTCCCTCATCAAAAAAAGATCAGAGCTTGCCAAGCCAGAACTGGCTTAGTTGATGAAGCAAACATAATGCACTAATAACTGGCAGGAAAAGTCTTGTGCTGCAAAGGCTTCCAATGCAGAAGGAACAACTTGCATTAAGGGAGAAAGAACACGCATAGGACAAAGGCTCCTCTCTCCCCAAAACCAGGTCAGAGAACTAAAGCCTTTTAACATCTGTGTTTCACTATGGTGATATTGGAAGGCAGCCTGCACTACTTGGTCAGCCCACTTAATAGCCTGAGCACATTAATCTTCAGATTTCATACTCTGACCCCTTTCAAACTCACAGGAGTTTCCTTAATAATTCTACCTGTCATTTTCTAATAGATTTTTCCCTAAAGATATACTTCAGGGAAGACCACTAAAGACCTCAGAAAAGAATCAAGAATCCTAATTTTCCTTTCAATAGACATCCTTACCGTTCTTTAAGAAATATTTTCTGAACACCTACTTATTCTATACACACCACGTATACACTACTAAATAAAGTCTACAGGATCTGCTGTCCTGCTAGTTTTTGGGGAACTAAAAACTGCTCTCACGGGGTGCCTGGGTGGCTCAGTTGTCAAGCGTCTACCTTCAGCTCAGGTCATGATCCCAGGGTCCTGGGATTTGGCTCTGTATCTGGCTCCCTGGTCTGCAGGAAGTCTGATTCTCCCTCTCTCACTCCCCCTGCTTATGTGTCCCTCTCTCGCTGTGTCTGTCAAATAAATAAATAAACTCTTTAGGGAAAAAAAAAAGAGGGGCACCTGGGTGGCTCAGTGGGTTAAAGCCTCTGCCTTCGGCTCAGGTCATGATCTCAGGGTCCTGGGATCGAGCCCCACATCGGGCTCTGCTCAGCAGGGAGCCTGCTTCCTCCACTCTCTCTGCCTACTTGTGATCTCAGTCAAATAAATAAATAAAATCTTAAAAAAAAAAAAAGAAAAGAAACTGCTCTCACTTCCACTAGGAGTACTTATAAGTTTTAGTGCCTAACACTTCAGTCCAGAAATATACAAGAAACTTCCCTTTCTAAGATTTTATTAGAGAGAGAGAGAGAGTGCACACAAGCAGAGGGAATGGCAGGCAGAGAGAGAAGCAGGCTCTTGACTGAGCAAGGAGCCTGATGAGGGACTCGATCTCATGACTCTGGGGTCATAACCTGAGTTGGACATGAACCAACTGAGCCACCCAGGTATCCCAAGAAACTTTTCTGAAGGCATTTGAAGATAAGGCCTAGGAAAACAAACCTAGAGAAAATAGCCTAAATGAACTATTGCTTAAAATAGTCACTTTTGAAGTCCATTTTTAAGATAATCAGATTAAAAAAAAGCCCAAATACTCAAAAATTTCATATATACATTCAATAAAGTTGCAAATAAAAAGACCTGCATGTGGCTTTATTGGCCCAACAGAAGGGGACCACCAGGCATCATCAGTCAACAGAAGTCATTGGGAAAAAAAAAAAAAAGTTTCCAGACCCCACCCCACCTTTGCTGTATCAGAATCTGAAGACAGGATTCATGAATGTACAATGTGAACAAGCAACCTATGTGATGATGCCCACTGTGAACTTATAAAACTTTCATTTTTTATTATTTATTATTTTTCTATTTTAAATATATTTTTTAGATTTATTTGAGAGAAGGACAGAGAGAGTGAAAGAGAGAGAGAGAGAGAGAGAGAGAGAGAGAGAGAGAGAGAGAGCGCGAGTGGGATAAAGGGCAGAGGGAGAAGCAGACTCCCTGCTGAGCAGGGAGCCCAAAATTGGGCTCAATCCCAGGATCCCAGGATCATGACCTGAGCCCAAGGGAGACACTCAACCAACTGAGCCACCCAAGTACCCCTATTTATTATTTTCCATTTCTTTTTTTTAGTGGGAGGAGCAGAAGGGGAGAGAGAATCTCAAGCAGGCTCCATGCCCAACGCTGAGCTCAACTCGGGGCTTGATCTCACAACCCTGAGATCATGACCTGAGTGACCCAAAATCAAGTCAGATGATTAAACAACTGAGCCACCCAGGCACCCCAAGAACTTTTAAAATGATAATGTGTTACAAGAAATATAGGGATCTAGGGGAGCCTGGGTGGCTTGGTTGGTTGGGTGTCTGCCTTCAGCTCAGGTCATGATCCTGGAGCCCCTAGATCAGGCCCCACATTGGGCCCCACGCTCAGCAAGGAGTCTGCTTCTCCCTCTACCCCTCACCCTGCTCTCTCATTCTTGCACTCTCTCAAATTAATAAGTAAAATCTTAAAATAAAACAACAACAACAAAAAAGAAATACAGGGGCCTAAAGAATCTGGGCAGTTCAGGAGCACTGGCTCAGTCAAGGGTGTGTGACTCTTGATCTTGGGGTCATGAGTTCAAGCCCCACATTGGGTGTAGAGATTGCTTAAAAACAAAATCTGAAAACAAAAAAAAGAATTTGGGCAGTTGAGGGAAAAGCTGAAAGTCAAATAGAAAGACTTACTGTAAGCTTTGCTTTGCTACTGTTTTAAATTTCACGGCCTACTCAACTCTATCACATAAAGCACTGAAACAGGGCAAAAAGAATTATGGTGTAGCTTTAGATAGATCGACCACATCTGGCTTCCTGCCTTCTGCCCACTTAGATTCTAAGAAATAGGAACGCCAGCCTTCCCTTCTAAAGATCTACTTTAGCATTGCTCACCTCACTGCTTCCTCATACCCGTGTATTCAACTGTTACCAATCTAAGGACAAAAGCAATCATCCCACCATTAGCACATGAGGAGGCTTTACTTTCCACTTTTCTTTAGCCCGTCTAATAAGCATCAAGGAACTGACATCACTTTGGGTAGGCTGATAATCAAAGTCAAGGCACACAGATTTGGGCACTTGCCTTTAAAAGTTCTAGGCTGGGGCATGGAGCCTACTTAAAATAAATAAAAGTTCTAGGCTGTAAAGAGTGCCTGGTTGGCTTAGTTGGAAGAGCATGTGACTTGATCTTGGGGTTGTGGGTTCAAGCCCTATGCTGAATGTAGACATTACCTAAAAAAATAAACTTAAAAAAAGTGTTTAAAAATAAAAGTTCTGAGCTGTAAGCCTAACTAACATTTCACAGAAAAAAACTGACTTCGTTTTGTTGAACCGAATTTCAGACTATGATTTATATAGATGTTTAGTGGTATAGGTCTACTGTAAAAGCATTCATTTTGTTCAGTGGTACAGATCTATTGTAAAGGTAGCCATTTATGGATATTCATTTAAGTATCTTGAAAAGGTCTAGAAAATAACATAAAAACACTTTTGGTTTGATTTTCTCAAAGTCATTGAACATCCTAGTTTGGAAGAGCAATTCTCAATGCTACAAGAAGTAACTAGGATTTGTTAAGTCACACTGGTGTTAAAGAGTCCAGAAGTGAATTGGTGGCCATACTCTAACTCCCAACCCAAATCCAGACCCAGATCACATGTGAAAAAATAATGCAGCACAAAGCTAAGGCACCCACAGCTGATACTAAGGTCATTGCTAAGTATAAGTTCATTTGGGTAAACAAGAAGTCAAATAATCTGAAGACTCTGAATTCGCTCTTTCCAACTCAGGTGTTCATTAAATTACCTAAAAGCAAGTAAGGTGTAACAATACAACAATGACTGGCATTTGTGTCACCTAGCAAGGTTAAAAAAAACCTCTTCTGAGAAAAGTGAAACTACATCTGACCTTGAGAATCAAAATGGTAGGGGTCAGTTCTCCAGGATCTGAAAACTATTTATTTTTGCCTTTTAAAGCCTACCCTAATAGCGAAGGTAAAACTGCATACCACTTAAGCTGCAGGCTAACCTGGAAAACTCAGGCAGGTACTAGTAATGCTGACAAATTGAACAGGCTTCCTGGTATCCTGGTCATTTATTTAGATCTCAGGAAATTTCCACTCCTGCGTTTTTTGGGCTTTGCTAGTTTTAAGGGTCAAAAGCCTTTAAATCGTTTCCAAGTTACAGGTTTCTGGGATCCTCAGGTTCATTCCTAACAGTAAAGTAAACAAAACAATGATTCTACAATTATGTAGTCATCCCAAAAGCTTTCTGGGCTTCCCCAGAGGCTTAAAAGACAAAATAAATTCAAAACATAAATTCTAAAAGCTTTTTCAAATTCACTCAAGGGTTAGATTATCTATTTGGTCTGGGTTATAGGAGCTCTGGAATGAGCTAATTATAGTGTCGTGTCCCCTATTCTGCCAAAACACTATCTAGAACTTGCTTCATTTCCCAAGAGGCTTCCTCACCCTGTTCCCTGGCAGCAGAAGAAGCAACAGTCAAGTAAGACAAGTGTCTCCCAAATCATCAGCCTCCACCTTGCTGCTGGATACCTGGAAGAACCCCAGTGTAAATTCTACAGGCTTCACCTTATCTGCCAACCATGCAAGATAACACACAGCAAGACCATTCTAGGGTTTTCCTTTCCTTCAGGTGCTGGCAGCTTTAATCTGCAGGAGAAAGTATAAATTCTTTGCAGAAGTCAAGGTCACTTGTGGGACTGTCCCTGCCTGGATTAGAGGACTGGGACTCCCCCCACAAAGGAGCAGTTTCTCTATTTAAAGAGCTAAGTTGCCCAGAAACAAAAGTCCTGGCAAACTGAAATTGAAAGCACCATTACCTGCAACAAGATTCCTATGATCCAAAGGCAAGAAAATTCAAATAAATTAGAGCCTCAAAGAATGAGAGGACTCCCTCCTGGATAGACTTAAGAGCAATAGCTAAACCTGAGTGAGCAAGTAGTAGGGTTGGTCATGTGACTTTAGCAGTACTATATCCTGCCCAGTATCTTCACTTAATTGGCCTGCAGTTTGAAGGAACAATCTTTCTGGTTCTTTCTCCAATCATATGTGATAATCATGCAGAAGATTTTACAGAAGGGCTCCACCCCACCCAAGCTCCTCCTATATGAAGAGTAAGTGCAAGAGTCCCAAGGACAAAGAGGACCTGAGTCCCACTCTACTAGCAGGAACTGCTAAAGCTTGGTCACTGGAAGCTTCAAAAATTGGGTTGGTGAAATGGAAAAAGGCAGTTTAGGAACCGACAAGGCCTTCCCTACAAAGCAGAAGCCGAAATTAACCACCGCTCCAGCTCTGGCCCTGGGACAGTGAGCACATCTGTTCACCCCTGCCACTTCTCCTATCCCCGCACCCCTTCCTCCAACAGGCCTCTTCCCTAACTCCAATGGAACACAACAACTATGTTCTCCACTGACAGCTCCTTCTTTTTCCAAGGCTCTTCCACCCTAGACATGCGGGTGACAGTAGGGTCCGAGCTCTCCACCCGCTCAAGACCGCACGCCGGGGGCGCGCAGCGCTCTCTTCACCCCCAGGGGCAGAAGGCCAGCGTAGCACATGGTCTTGAGAGCCCCACAGAGGGCTGGCGGCCAGCCAAGCGCAGGGCCCCTTTAAGGCTCGCGGGGGTGCGTCTGGGTAGGGGAGGGAGACCCCGCGCTGGAGGGCCTGCAGTCGCCTCAGCCCCACCCTGGGGCCGCGCGCTCCCTCCCATAGTTGCTCACCTTGGCTCCGAAGAGCCGGGCGGCCGCAGTGAGTAAAGCCATGACGGGCGAACTCGGGGATCTGGTGGGGAGGGAAGGAGGGGAGAGAGCTGCGGCAGGAACGGGAGCCGCCGCCGCTGCACCAAAGGCCGCGCCGACGGGTGGACAAGGTTGAAAGGAGGTGGCTGAGGGAAAGGGTAGACAAACCGGCGGCGGCGCCCAGCCCGGGGTCCTCAGTGAGGCCCCGCCCACTGCCCGAACTCGCTCCCGCCCCTCTCAGGGGACTGGCCTCGCGCTCGGCCATTGGTCCGGGGTGGGGGGGGGCGGGACCTGAGCCGTTGACAGCAGTTGTGGAGGGCAGGATTGGATCGCCTAGGTTAGGCTAATTAGGGATCGGCGGGAGGGGGGGAACGTGTAGGTGACTAAGTATGTGCCTGATAACTCAGTTAACTTCCTTCTTAGGCTTACCTTCTTGCCTTTAACACATTTGGGGTTTGTTCTGAGGTGAATATGAGAGAAAAAGGTCCCAAGGACTCCGACCTTAGAAGGTCCTCGGAAGCCAATCCCTTAATATACATCACGGCTACTGATCATTTCCTGCTCCTCCTACCCGTTGGCACGCTTTGGTGATGAATGTCTTTGGTCAATGACTTAATGGCCATAGAGGTGACGTCATGTGGACGCAGGCTATGATGGCAGAGTTGGCTGCCTGGTGATCATTTGAGGTCAGCAGAGACCATGGTATTATAGATACGAAGAGACCCCAATATATGGAGAAGGAAAGCAAAGGCAGGAGCCTGAATATCCAGTGCTGTTTATGGGCTGTCAGTTCCGCATTCCGTGTCGGGGAAATCTAAGTCTTACAAATGCCCCCTTAATAAGAAGGCTTCCGAGGGCCCCTGGCTGGCTCGGTCGGTGGAGCATGCCACTCTTGATATCGAGGTTGTAGGTTGGAGCCCCACCTTGGGTGTAGAGATTACTTAAATAAAATCGTAAAAAACAAAACAAAATGAAGGCTTCCAGCACAGGCCAGAACCTCTGGGCCCTGGGCATTATTCTCACTGCCACTCCAGTCACAGAAACCTATGCAGCCATCCCATCTATCTACCCATAAGATCAAAAGCTGCCCCCACATTCAAAATCAGGCATTAAGCACCCTCTCTTTTTGTCATATCACTCCCATCACTCCCATTGGGCCTCTGGACCCCTTCTCCTACTTGGCTGTCTTCTATACACTCTTATCCTATGCTTCCCAGAGACCACTAAATGAACAACAGTACTGATCTTCCACATCACTCTTGACTAACTCCTCTAGGTAGACAAGACCTCAGAACCTTTCTACCAGCTAAGAATATCATTGTCATTGACCAAGGGGGAGAGGAGAACTGACCCAAGGACCAGGACACGGTATCTATAACCTAAGCCCCAAATGAACAGTCCTTTTATCTCTTCACATAGCAGTAACAAGATTCAGAAGTCTCAGTACTATTTAAACCAGGTTTAGATAGACCTACTTTATAAAGAAACTAGTTTATAGCTTGGAGTTGGGGAAAGAGAAGGAAAACCACCATTTGTCTTCCTAAGTTACCTTGTACCTAGCATCACACCTACCAACCAATACTCCTTTGGCTTGTGGATCAGATAGGTAGGTCTTAGGAAAGAACTTCAAAAAGAGAAGTCAAGCAGAGCCCCAAAGGAGCACTGACCTCAACTACCTTCTCGGTGACTTCAAAGCACCACTGATCAATATTTGCTCCCAATTTAGCATCTCACAGAGGATTTCCTCCTAACCCTAGAATAGTCTGACCTGGTTTCTACTCTCTGGTTAATTATCCACAGAGACTAACCAGCTGACCAGAGGCTTGAACTCCAGTGCCCCCAAAAGACAGGAGGCATTCTCAGGGTGAGGCTACCAAAGGGATAATAATAATAATAATAATTATTATTATATTTATTGTCATTAGAGATTTTAAGTAATTTCTACACCCAGTATGGGGCTCGAACTCAGAACCACGAGATCAAGAGTCTCATGCTTTACCTAGTGAACCAGACAGCCCCCCCCCCAAAGAGATAATCATTGAGTGGCCTTAGGGGTAACCTACTTTGGAGCTCTAATGATTGAAGGGAGAGTGGGAAACAGCAATGCTCTAAGCCTCTTGATACCGTGTCTTGGAGCCTAGTGTTATGAAGGCTTTGTGGGCTTGTTTTGAAGTTGTTTAGTCCAGACATCCACTACCATAAAGTCAGTGGGAAAGCCCAGGGATCAGAAAGACTAAATGCTACCTCCCAGAATCTAGCTTAGAATCTCTTTCTAAATGTGAATAGGATCTGGGGAGGAGAGAAGAAAAAGGGAGGATTGGCACGAATAAAGCAGCCAAATGAGCTTTAGGTCCAAATACACCTAAGTGCCTGAGGAGGGGGGCAATGCGGAGAAGGCTGACAATCGAGGTCATCTTGACCTTGGCAGGACCTCTTTTAAAATGGACAGGGGCAATGGTGCCCCCTGGTGGCTAAGGGTAAGTGGGAAAATGCAGTCTAAACTTCGACTGAAACTGCCTACTTCAGTAATTCAAACTGTATTTAATGGGTAATAGCTAAAATTTATTGAATACTTACAATTTCTAGGTACTATCTAAATGTAGTACATGCATTACCTTAATTAATCCTCACAACAACTTTAAGGGATGTAGATAATAGGATCTCTATAAAGCAGGAAATCAAGGTTTAGATAAAGTATCCTGCTGAGGATCAAATTGGCCTGAAGCTGTACCTTAACTACTAAGCTGTATTGTTTATATGGTGATGACTGTGAATTATCAGCTGCAACTCTGAGTCATTGTTAACTGTCTCCTGGGCACACCAGCTCAGTGTGTTCTATATTTTAAAATATTTTATAAAATAAGGAACTATAGTCTTACTCATCTGTAAAACTTTTGTACATTCATACCTGAAATACATGATAAATCATGACCCTCCCAGAATACATAAAGGTAGGAAAGACAAACAGCACTTAAAGCGACCAGGGGTAGAATGGGTTTCTTATTACAATGAATAATCAGTCTGGAGAAATAGCTGAAAGGAAGTATGATGCCTTTTCACTATTGATTACTAGAATCAGAGGGCATGTGTTCAAACTTGGAGGTAGTTTTCAAACAAATAAAAGTACTACTGTACATAGCCACTGGGGACTACATGGAGACTCCACCACAGGGAATGAAATGTAGCAGAAAGACCACTGGCCCAGGGATAAGATGATCACTGAGGTTTAAGTGTTGACTCCCCAAGACACAACCTCTTTGAGCTTAGTTTCTTCATCTGTAAAATGGGAGTAACATCTATTTCTTAGAATTGTAAAGATTAAATAAGGTGTATGTGCTTATTATAGGAGTATTCACCATATACTAGTATTTTGCCTTTGCTTTTCATCCCTGTCCTATATTTAAAAGAATCTTGTCCCTGCTCTGAATCCTTTTAACAGCATAAAAACCCTCTAAAACTTTTTTTTTTTTACTTTTTAAAGATTTTATTTGAGAGAAAGAGTGAGTGAGAGAGGGAGAAAGAAAGAGAGAGAGAGAGCACACGAGCAGGCAGAGAAGGAAAAGCAGGCTCCCCACTGAGCAGAGAACCCGATGTGGGGCTCAACCCAGGACCCTAGGATCATGACCCGAGCCAAAGACAGACGCTTAATGGACTGAGCCATGTAGGCACCCCTAAAACCTTTAAGGGTCCAGATTTTCACATAATAAATTTGCTTAGTCACATCCAGATCTCATTTAACACTGTCTTTGAGAATGTTTAAGTTCTAACATTTTACTGATAAACTCATTTAGAAGATACCTAAAAGCTTAAGGTGTAACCAGATACACAAAGTTACTATTTGATCTACCAAAAACTGGGCTAGAATAGTTTGTTGTGGGGAGAAGGGTTTAGATAAATTCGTGGATTCCTGTGGTAACCTGTGATACATGCAAACTATATCCTCCTACCTGAGGATCAAGTCAAGGACCAAAACGTCCACTCTTCCCTATGTAGGACACAACCCTGTGTAGCAATGGCAAAGACTCCTGGGCCGGAGAGTTCTTAACAGCTGTATCTTGACAGACTAGTGAGGTATATCACAAGTAATTTATTACCAACTAACAGTATTTTATTAAAACTTGTAAATAATTTCCTTTTTAGTATGTTAAAACAATTTTGAGCTCCGTGTAAGAGTACTCTCACACTTCTGATGGAAGAGTAAGTTTTCAGACACGAAGCAATTGACAGAATCCTGGGTATACTCACAGGGGTATAAAGCATGTGAACGTTATTCATGTGCATCACAGGAAAAAAAATGGTTAGCGACAGCTGATCTGGAAAATGGACTTGACAGGATATACCATTTCTTATGTTTGATGAGAGAAGAAAAAATTAACACTAGACCCTGAGTTTAGTTGTCAACTAATATCAGGATACTTGCTCTGAACTAGTTCATGTGTTCGATTTCATAGGGATTTGTGGTACAAGAAAGCTTCACTGAACCTGTTCGGTTTGTGTGCCAGGGTTAGTTCGAGGTATTAAGAGAAAAAAGACTTAAAATAGAAGCTACTTTACAGCTCTATTGGATCAGACTGACACTTGGGAACATTAGCTTATTGATCCAATTTTGCCACTACTACAGAACTTCAGGACCTGTGGTATCTTTGGGCCTCAGTTTGTTCATCTGTAAAATGGGCAGAGGTGAACTAGATGACATCCAAAGTCTCTTTAGATTCTAAAACGCTTAATTTAAAAAGTCTTCAAAATGTTTATTCAGGTGTTCTTTCCCTGAGGCATTCCTGGGATAGAAATGTTGCATTCCAAACCCTGAGACAGACACATCTCTGGATCAGGGTGTTTAAGAAGCTCCTTAAAGAAGGTGTCCTTTAGGTTTTCATCCCTATACCCCAGTACAGAATCTCTACACATACAAAGTGGGGACAGACTTCCAGTCCAGGGTGACAGATGGAGATGATAAAGGTATCCTTTAGTGTTGCAGTTGGCATCAGATCTAAAAGCGTAGGCCAGCAAGCAAGGGCTTTCATTAAATAACAGTCCTTACCTCATCTCTCCCTATCTGATAAAGCCCTTAAGTTTCAGATGAGTTGATCATATCCATTTCCCCTTTCTGTCTGCTATTGCTGATCCCTCCATCTGGAAGGGCAGGGAGAGGAGAATAATGCATGTCCGTTATTTTAAGACCAAGCTCTGTAGTCTTACTTTATGTTTCATCAGTATAAATACAAGTAATTTCTAGAATCCCATACTACCATACACTTACCTATGTTCCCTTGCTTATTCACAGAAGTTCCTCTTTTCTCCACAATTAGACTCTAAACACATGGTACTAAGTAAGCACTGGTAAGTGCTTATCTAGTTTGTGAGTCCAGCAGGAATCTCAGATGGCAAAAGAATGAAAGCCTCAGACTCCTTCTACCTTCATGCTACACCACTTCCAAAGCTCCTCCTTCCCTTGCCTTTCCTATTGGGAATCCCCTATCTTCAAGCCTAAAGTAAGGATGGATTCTGGGTATGAAAAGACAACACAGTTCATACTTTCGGTTTCACAATTTTTCAGTTCATTTCAGTAAAAACATAATATAAAAGGCATTGCCACCCTCTTCCCCTCCTGGGGGTGATCCATCAAGCCTGTCAGTGTGGGCCGCTCCAGTGGTTCATAGCTCATCATGCGATATGTGCAGGGCATGGTCACATAGATCTGCAAATAGCACATAACAGTTTGAAGGAAAATGCCACTCTCATACCAATATACGCCACTATCGAGAAAATACCCAAAACCAAACTAGCACACACCAACCACCATTTTTCAGAGCATATCCTTTTAAATAACAAAATGTTCCCACTATCCTCTCACCTGTATCTCAGGTGAGGGAGCCACAAATTCTGAAAGCTGACAGGAAGAGAATGGAGAGGAAGAACCCAAGTCCCTAAGTCATAGGTAATAGAAGCCAAGTCTTGAGCTACTATCAGAGGATGGGGCATGGGGGCGGGAGGTGGAGGAACATGCTAGGGAATGTGCCAGGTTCCAAAGGCTGTGAAGACAGGCAGTAAAGTGGGAGTGGTTTGTTTACCTGTTCGCTTACTACAAAGTTTGTCTTTAACATTGTCAGCCTCTCGGGAAAAGAATTCAATGAGTTCATCCTCATATTCCTCCACAATGCTCTCACACTGTCAACCCAAGGGAGAAATGAATGAGAGAGGGCAGCAAGAAGCCTTTGGCCTCCACCTCCAGGGAGGAGGAGGACATTAGCACAGCTTGCCACTTGGGCTCTCCAATAACGCTCCGAATTTTCAAAAACCAGCTACCCACTCCCAAAGCTCACCGCAAACTTGAGAGTGCCACTGATGTCTGAATCAATTCGGATGCCCTGTAGGTCCAGTTCATTGGATTCTCCATTCCGGCCCACTACGCGTACGTAATTCTTGCGGTGGGTGGAAGGGTCAATCTGTTCCCCATACTCCTTCATCCGGTCACATACCTCCTCTAGCAGCTCTGTGAGATGGGCCTCTGAGCGAGCATAAGGCACCTAGAAATGTTCTCAGCCTTGGGTCACATTCTTCTATGTCTGTACATTAGTAATTTATAGCCTTACTTTTCCTTCCAAATCTAGTTCAACCAACTTCTTCTAAAAAGCCTTCCCCAATTAAAACAATACAGCTTATCTGATTAGTTCCAAAGTGCTTTCAAATATATCTTATTTTACCTCACTATACAATTCAAAGAAATAAAAAAAAGTGTCATTAGCTCCAAATTCTAGACAAACAGAGACCTCTTTGATTAATCCTAGTTAACTATGTGTTCTTTTCCTCTAATTCCCTTAATTCTTATCGGTGTAAGCTAATGATTTTCTTTCTTTGTATTAAATGAGACTAATACCTGTCTTCAATAGGAGCATTAGAGAGGTAGTATAGGCTTTGAGGATAACAATTACTAAAGCATCTCACAAACATCGTAGCCTTAAGTTTTCTTTATATGCTGCTCTCTACATACAGTCTTGTGTATTTGTGTTATATTTTCAACTAAAACATAAAGTTCCTAAATACGAAGGTAAGACCTTCTCTTTCTATTTTGAATGAATGTTTGTACGTATACGATTATGCCATAGTGAAAACATGAGAGACATGAATTAAGGATGTGGAGAAAGGGGGCTGATCAGGGTTTGCTAACAACCACAGCAGAAATAAAGTCTTAAGGTTTGGGGCCAGGAAGCACATGCATGGGGTAGAAGCCTCCAGCCTCTTACAAATGAGCCCAATCTTTTAGATACCTCTCTGGGTCAATGTTTTCTTCATTTCTATTAAACCAAGTTTCTTCTTAATTAGTTGAATTCTCAAAGTTGGAGTGAGCTACTTTACTTGGGGGAACAGTTACCTCCACCACTGACTGGCTGCCGTCCGGATTAATTCGGAAAGAACCCATCTGAATGGTCTTCTTGGGATCCACCTGGGCAATTTCCCACTCTAGTTCATCCACCAGAGCCCTGCAAGCTGGTGTGAGGGGAGAGAAAGGAGGAGGGGAGAAAGCAATCACCCAGGGATTTCCATTCATCCTTCTCCCAGGCCCTGGATCTCATGCTCTGCCAAGGCTCTGTCTTCCCCACCCTCCTCTCACTTTTTCTTTGTGCCCTTACCTCCACAGTGTAGATCCTGGCTCCTCCGAGCCCAGGCAGTTCCCAGCAGGGCCCCCAGAAGCAGGGCCAGACAACCCCAGCCTTTCATCTTTAGCGTAACGGGGTTGCTCCACCTGGGTTTGGGTTGGAATAAAACATAGGTGTGAGCAGCGGGATCCATGTACCCGTCCCCCCCCCACCCCCCATCCCTCATCCCAAGGCCTACAAAGGCCTCACTGTGACTCTGGCTCTACTCTCCAGGAAATGGCCAGGACACAAAGGGGCTCCTCTGTTCCCAGCGCTTGAGGACGCGGATTCCCCCGGCGGTGAGTGAGAGCGCGAGCTAGGGACTTGGGGCTCAGCCCCAGACTCTAGTCGACAGGTGTGTCCCCAGATGTTGGTACTTCAGGGTCGGCAGCCTAGGGCTTGCAGGGTCATGTGGCAGCTGCCGAACGGAGGCTGGCGATTAAGCGAAGGCGGCAGGCACAGAGGAGCTGCCGGCAAAGGAGGCAGCTGATTCAGGCCAGTAGGCAGCGAGGCGGTGGGCGGGAGAAGGGCACTCAGTAACTGGGGCCTGTTTGGACCCCCCACCTGAGATGACTGCATCCCCACCTCCAGCCCATAAGCTATTTCCCGTGCGGACCGGCCCCCTTTCTAAGGACGCCGCCATTGCCTTCGCCCCAGTCCATCCCCGACACTTAGTGCCACTCGCACCCTTCCCACCTCTGCTCCCAGGGCCGCCGCCGTGGCCCAGGCGCTCGAAGACGGCCGGGCTCTCACTTTAGCTCCGGACCCCAGCACCTGGCTGCTGGGGAGCGGGGCTGTCCAGGCTTCTCCAGAGCGCTCCGGCACTTTCCAGGCACGGGTGCCCCAGCGACTGCCTGACCCAGCTCCCCGCACTCTCAGCGGGCGCCTAAGCGGGACTCCGATGCGCGGCGGTGCGAGCCCCACACCGGAGACCGACCCCAAACCCGCCCCTCCAAACTCTCGCGCGAACAGGCAGCTCAGGAGCGGCTTCCAGGCAGCGAGGACCCCGGTGGATTGCAGAAGGACCCAGACTTGCGTGGCGGGCAGCTCCACGTGACCACCAGGGGTCAGCCGAAGAATAGGAGTGGCCTGAAGAAAGGACAGCGCGGCGTGGCGTAAGGAGGCGGTCAGACGCGCGCGCGTGTCAGCCTAGGTGGGCTAGCACCTTCCAGAAGAAAGGTGCACTGCTGGCGGGTGAGAAACCCTGGTTTCGGTAATCAGGAAACTACATCTCCCAGGAAGCAGCGCAGCACTACACGGATCCGGTTAGTATCCACAGGTCTCAAGATAACCTGAAACCTGTAGTTTGTTAGCTTCCCCAACTTTTCTTTTACAAAGTTAACGAGGAAACCATACCTTACGTCTTAAAAGAATCCGACCTTAGGGTACTGGGCAGCCATAGCTAAGATCTAACATTGTGGAGGAAAGACATAATTATATTCCTCTAACATCCTTAACTTTGGACTCCAGAGCTTCGCCTTCATGTCTAGGTGGGAATTTGAAAGCTTTGGGGTTTTTTTCCAGTTATAGAAAGCCAATTCAAAGAAAGCAGAAGGGCTTAAATCAGAGCATCCCACACTCCCAGGTCTCTAATGACATAGGTGACAGCCAATAATATTTTTGTTTTTATTTTATAAAACATGCAGTTTAAAACAAAATTTTAAAAAATAACAAAACATGGAACGGGAGAGTGGATGGAAGACAGATGCTTCTTAGCTGTCAGCAGGAGTGAAGCCAGCAGCCAAGCTTCGTCTAGGACCCAAAGGCCCTTTTGGCAATGACGGTGTTGGCGACACTGGTTTGCTAGGGCCACCAATACTCGATGTCCTGGCCCCTCCAGGCATCCCTCAAGCAGTCAGAGACTTGAGCTGTCCTGAGGTACTGTTGTAAGCCTATCAATGTCCAGGACTTCAGTCCTTAGCCAACTAGAAACTGAGAGTACTGGTTCCAGGAGCTTTTGTTTTGTTTTGTTTTGTGTGGGTTTTTTGTTTTTGTTTTGTTTTTTGCCTGGATATTAATTACCCAGGATATTTATTGAGAATACCAATTACTTTCCATTTGGGTCATTTCTAGACTTTGTTTCTGGACTGCTATTTTGCAAAGGATGAAAAGGAATCTGGCTCCTCTTCCCTTTGCAACAACTCTGCTGCATTCCAGTTCTATTAATAGCACCATCTGTAGACCCTGAGCAGGTCCAATTCTGGAAGCGGACAAGGTATAGCCAACTTGGGAAGCCATCTCCCAGTTCTGGGGCCACAGAACACTGCTGGGAGAGGGTGAGGTCAGAGCGCCATCACTGAGGAGAAGACAGCTGCATCTGTCAGAGACAAAACCAAGAGCATTGACTCTTAAGGTGAGTGTAGAAAAAGCAAGAGAAAAGAGAGCAAACCTGCCCCAAACATTTTAGAACCGGTAATAGGAGATTAGGATCAATGGAGAGTTTCAGTAATAAAATCTATTTCACTGAATGTTGGGAAAATTAATTGCTCTGTAAACTACTGAGTACTTTACAAATACAAGGTAGGGGTGGTACTGTTGCTGATATCACCATGATTATTATGATTATCTGGGTATAATCTTCACATACACAGTCAAAACCCACCCTGTCCAGTTTCCCTTGTCCCATCCCAGGTCTTACTCTTGGGACTTGTCTGGCCCTCAGGTTCGGGCACCTTCCAGTCCATCTTTCGGCCCTTCTCATAAAGACCCTTGAGCACTTTGTGGAAGGACTCTGGCTCGGTGCCATTTTTGCTTAGCTCCAAATATTTTCGGTAGAGCTGAAGGGCTGTGCGGGCATCCTCAATACTGTCATGGGTTTCCCCTTGAATCTTCAAGTCTGGGGGAATTAGAAGTGGAACAGTTTGGGACCTAGCAAAGGAAGGTAAGAACATGTCCCCTACTCACATCTCCAGCTCCCAATAAACAAAAACTTGACTGCCCCTAAGGGAAAGAGCCAAACACCATCCCTAGTGTAGAGGGACACTGAAGCTTCTTAAATCCATTAGTAACTCTCACCACTAACTCAGGGTCCTCCCTACTCCTCTGATGACTCCCAACATTTTTTTCTGCTCTTAATGAGCACCACAGGGGCCTGCAAGGTACACCAACTCACCTAGAAAGTACCAAGCAAGGAATCGCAGGGAAATCATTCGTTTTCGGGGCATGTGAAAGAGATAGACAGTGTCAAGGACTTGGTCCTTGGGCACCTGGCAGAGATAAAAGAGTGGGAGACTGAAGGCAGGCGATCAGTAATTTCCCATTCTCCAAAAGCACAATGTATACCCTCAAGGGCCCACATTCAAAGACTCTTAAAAGAGCCCTGCCCGAACCATGAGGTTGATGACCCGGAAATCCTTCTGCAGACCATGACCCACAAACTTGACTCCAATGTCTATAAGAAAACGAAGCTTTAAGTAGGTAGACTTGAGAGTTGTGAGATGCTTAGAGGAAATCTTGGCATCTAAGTCTCCTGGCTTTATCCCCGAATACTGAGTCAAGTAATCCACCACCTAGGCATAAAGAAAAGGATATGCTGCTCAGGAAGTGAGGTGCAGAGTCTCCCTCAACCACTCTTCCCGGGGTTCTAGAGTACTCTACATATGCCCAAGGTCTGTCTCACTTGCACCTCCATATCCTAATACCTGCTCCTGGGTAGAGATGTAGTCATCAATGAAGGGAATACCCTCATTGGGTCCCTGGCCCCGAACACAGGTGATCCTTGCTACTGACATCTGGCTTGGTTTGATGGTAGACTTAGTGCCATCACTGCGTAACTCTGCTTCCTCCTACGTGACAAGAGTTGATAAGGAAATTATGACTCCTAATATCTCCAGAGTTCTGTTCCAACACCACACCCTTTTGGACTTTGTTACCTCATTAAGGGTGACAAACTCAGCATCCAGGCCCACCAGGTCCCCAACCTGTGGCATCTCATTCAGCATCAGTGGAATAAAGGTCGTATGTGTTTTCCGCTGCTTCCGTGCTAGTGAGGCTTCAGCTAGCAGGACACTTGCCTCAATAGGGTTCTTGACTGGAAGGGAAAATCCCAAAGACATATGGCTTGGGATAGGGAAGCAACCAGAGGAGGGAAACCCAGATGGCTGACCAGAGACTGGGGTCTACACTGTGATCCCTCAATAATCAAAGCATGTGAGTAAAAAGATCATGTCTGATGAACAGATGGATGAAACAGATCAAATCAGAAAACCACTAAGGAATATGTTACAAAAAAACAAAAAAGCAGAGAGGAAAGAATAAGACTTTAGCTTAAAAAATCCAGAAGAATAAAGTTGCAGGGAAACTATGGTTTAAAGGCACCAAAAAGGGCCTTAGTGAGGAGTTAACCTCTGAAAGAAGAGAGGTTCACTTGGGGAGAAGAGTGATTAGACTGAAAATCATAACCTCAGCCATTTTGATCAGATTTCTCCCCATCAACTCTTCCCCATTACACCTCAGGATTTCCAAGTTCTAAATTTAAGGCCTGATGAACAGAACTCTCTTTCGTATCGCTGGAAATGTTAACACTGTTACCTCTCCTAATCTTAACAAGCTCTCTTCCTAAAGACCAATCTTAACTGCCCACACCCTTTGGTCTACTCTGTACCACTTACTGTTCAAGTTGTATTTGGAATTAAGATTCCTTTTGACGTAATAAAGGATAGCAGGCACTTTCCAATTCATGTCAAACTGCACAGCTTCGTGCTATAAAAGAAAAAGCACTTAATGGCCTACGCATATGCCCCTTTTACCTTTTTCCCTCACCAGACAAGACAGAACTAGGTGCTATTTTTTAATTCTGCTAACACTTTTTATACTTAAGGATTCCTCCCTCCCTCATGAATCTTTGTGGCATTCTCTAGGAGGAGGATGAGAACGGTAGGAAAAGGGGAGATGAAAGGGAGAACAGAATGTGTTACAACTAACCTTATCAATAGGTTCAATAAGAAAGTCATTGAAGAGATACCACTGCTGGTGGGTAACACCCTGTGGGGATAGAGAAAAAAAGACTGATGGTAAAGTGACAGCTGGAGCACTGCAGCTCAGACTCAAGAGGGACAGACCCAGGACTCCACTGTGGTGCCACCAGGAGTGTCCCTGCCTTGTAGAATCTCACTCACCTCCTTACGCTGGTGGTAGGTCTCTCCAACTTTGATGTGAGCCACCAGGCTGCCCCCTGTGCGTGAGTCCAGGATGTGTACCACAGTAGCCATCAGGTCATACACATAGACACCATGCTCCTCCTCTGCCCTGGCTGGGCCCCACTGTGAGGGGGGTACCCAGGCTGCTAAGCTAAGTTTAAGGATGGGGAAGGAAGGGCAATGGGGATAGAGGACAGGGAGTTTGGGGTATGGGGATGGGGGACCAGGGTGGGTTATCTCCATCCTAGCCCATCTATGTCTCTCAGTACTGAACTGAGTCACTCTGGAAAAGCCCACACCTGGTAAATACTTGGCTTTATTCCCTTCCTTTCCCTATACTAAATTCCATCTTCCCCTTGCCCTGCTTCTGTCCCAACCTTCTCTCCCTTATTCCCCTTTCTCTTCCCAGTTGTTCAACAACCTGTATCTCATCCCCATCAGTCCAATTGCAAACGTCCAGCCCTTTGTTCTTGGTCATCTTCATGCGAATGGAGAAAGGAAGCCAGACATTCTTCAGCTCCTCAATGGAGGCACACATCAGCATGCCCTCTGGACTCCCTAATTCTTTCCTATCAGGACAAGAGAATTCGGTTTGTTCTGAAATCTAGCCAGTGACAAGAGGAGCCACTGGGTAGCTCAATTCTTTGACTGCTGCCTCAAGGCCATACCTACCAATCAGCCAAAGCAAACTCCTTGTTCTTGGAGAGCTCCCCACCATACTTCTTTATTGCCATCTTGAAGGCAACCTGAACACAAAAGAAAAAATATCTGATTTTTGCTTGGCTGGCTTAGTTGGTTAAACGTCCAACTCTTGGTTTTGGTTCAGGTGATGATCTCAGGGTCATAGAACTAAGCCCCATATCAGGCTCTGCACTTAGCACAGAATCTGTTTGTCCCTCTCCCTCTGCTCCAACCCCTGTGCTTGCTCTCTCTCTCTCTCCCTCCCTCCAATGGATAAATAAAATCTTAAAAAAAAAAAAATCTGGGGATGCCTGGGTGGCTCAGTCGTTAAGTGTCTGCCTTTGGCTTGGGTCATGATCCTGGAGTCCTGGGATCAGGCTCCCTGCTTGGCAGGAAGCCTGCTTCTCCCTGTCCCACTCCCCCTGCTTGTGCTCCCTCTTGCTGTGTCTGTCAAAGAAATAAATAAAATCTTTAAAAAAAATCTGATTCCCCAAGAACATTAATCATAAGTGGAGTACAGAAGGGAGAGAAAACTAAAAAGTACACCTAAAGCCCTGCTTCCAGACCTGGCCCTTACCTCAGCCTGCATTCTCCAGAAATCAGCTTCTTTCAAGCTGTTGACCTCACAGTTGATGACGAGAATATCTGGCAGATGGCGGATGTTGCGGGTCTGAATCTGAGAGGACAAAACAAGCAGGGAATAGCAGGGAGCCTATAGGAAAGGAACCTGGACCTGCACTTTCCAACTGAGGTTCTTCCCACTCCCTATAGATCCCCGGGTGGCAGTGCTGACACAGGTTGTCCCAGATGAGACTACAGCCAGGTCCCCAAAGCGAGAGGACTCACTGTGGGCTGGTACTTTTCACAGTTGTCACACCAGGCCTGTGTATTCTGCTCCAGGCAGATGCTTCGCTTCAGCACCTGAGCAAAGTCACAGTTCTTCCCGGTTTTATCTGAGGGGAAAGCGGATGCTTCACTCTACATTCTCCCTTCGGCCCACAGTCAGCCCCCCAACACCCTCTCCTTGATGTTACAGGACATCTGGGGGAGGCTGCCCAGCCCAACTGCAGCGAATACCACTGGCGCTACCCTCGGGGTAGGAGAGCGTGAAGAGCAGGGTGGACGAGGCTCGCACAGTCTCACTGCCACAGCGGCACAGGCTGCAGTTCTCCATCTCACAGCTGAACAGCTGCCCGATGACCGAGTCCCCCGATGAGCAAAAGCTGCTAAGAGTGGGGAAGGCAACGCATGCACACAGAGGCAGTGAGGAGACCCCTGAAGTCACAGAGGGGCCTTCACTGTTCACGATTTCATACCTGCCTCCAGCACCTCGATAAGCCTGAGGTACTTCGAGCTCCTGCATGTCCTGATGCAGTTGAGTGAGAATGAAGCGATTCCATCTCTGAATAAGCCTGGCCAGATTGCCTTTCCCTGAAGCCTCATCTGAGTCAGCCAGGATCAGACCAAGGGCTGACGCCTCAGGGATGGTGCGGAATGCCCGAAGAAAATTACTCCCCTGGAATCCAGGAAGTGTGTTGGTAAAATGGGGCCATTTTCTCTTTTGGGGCCATCTGCACAGCAATGTCCCTGCCTACTATCCACCTTCCTTCCCCTTTTATGGTCTCAGGTCTCCAGACACTGACCTGACAAGGGTCACCCCGAGAGAGATCCAACATGTGGAAGAGGAAGCCCAGCTCACACGCCAGGCAGAATTCCTTCTGGCAAAGATGGTTCTGGATTAGACAGCGAACAGGTTCCAGGAAGTAGAGCACCTGGCGGAGGTGGGGGAGAGCAAGAGAACTGCTGCAGGCAACCAGTATGGGGAGGAAGAGAGATAGGAAGGTTAAGTGAGGTGTGTGAACAATACAGAACAGGAGGCCACTGAAGAATGGACTGCACAGAGGAGACCTGAAGGCTGTGGAGCAAGAACAGTAGCAGAGGCCATGGTCAAGTGGGCTTGGTTGGAAAGGCCTGGAGAAATAGTGGGTGTGGGGCCACAGAGAAGGAGAAACGCAGGCATGTTCAAGTAGCATGCGTACCCACCCTTACCTGGATCATGCAGTTACAGTAGGCGTTGGGGATGTGGGGCTCCAATCCAGCAAACAGGGTCTTATTGTAGTGTTTGAAGTCAAAGTCCTCCAGCCCTAGCTTGGAGTATTTGATGGTTACCTGAGGCAGAAACAGTCTGAGCAAGATGAAGATATCCTCAGAGTTCCCTGTATCTTCCAAGTAGTCAGAACCTTCCCCAGAACCTCCCTCCGGAGTCCAGGTGGTAGGTGAAGGGATCTCAACTGAGTCCTCAGTCCTTTCTCGTCTGACCCCCTTTCCCCAGGGAACCATTCCCCACGTCCCCAAGGGCTCCTTCCTTGGTATCCCCAGCACCTTGCGGTATTTCTTAGAGACCATGTGGAGATGTGGCTCCTCTTCCCGCCCGATTGGTGACTCAGTGACTTGGCTGAAGCTGTCAAATTCACTGTCTGACTCCTTGAGTCGGTAAGGAATCTAGAATTTTTAAGAAGTGGTAATTTTATTAGATGTCTTTTTCTTTTTTTTTTTTTAAGATTTTCTTTATTTGACAGAGAGAGGCGGGCGGGGGTGGGGGAACACAAGCAGGGGGAGTGGGAGAGGGAAAAGCAGGCTCCTCGCCAAGCACAGAGCCTGACATGGGGCTCGATCCCAGACCTGAGTCGAAGGGAGACGCCTAATGACTGAGCTACCCAGGTGCCCCTGGATGTCTTAATTATCTCTGGTTTCCCCCCACCTTGATCCCAACACTGAACATTCTGATTTCGTGGGGTTTTCAGCAGCCACTGCTTCCTTTTTCTTCCCACTGCCACCACCTGATCTCGTCACAGCTTGACAACGATGATGGCTCCCACACCGGGCTCTGCACATTCACTCTGTCCAACATCCCACTACCAAACTCTCCCCAAATGCCTATTACAGCACATCGCTTCTCCCACTATACACTGGTATCAAGGCTTCACAACTGGGTCCTTTCTGACCTTAACACCTTGCGATTTCCCAAAACTAATGGCCACTGTAGGCAGACTGGTCCAGGCACCGTCCCCATCAGACATGGCTTTTGCAGTTTTGCTTCTTGAGACCTTTGCTAACACTGATTTCTCATCTTGAACGTGCTCCCATGTTACTTTCTACTTACCCATCTTTCACCTTCCAGCTCAATATCCACCTTTTTCAGTATATCTTCCCTGACCACTCTGGCCCAGATAACACCTTCCCTCCAGACGGCCCTGGCACTGAATGCTTGTAACAGTCCTTCAGCATTTCACCAGAGAATATAAATAACTTGTTACAGACAGGTCTTATCTTTACCAACCAAGTACTAAACTTCTTAACAGCAAACACTATCTTCCGTGTCTCTGAATCCTCCCTAACACTAGCATGGCACCTTCAATTCAGGAGGCCTCAGAAAACCTTTACTGACTGACCGAAAAGCAAAAACTGCTGAGGACTAGTGAAGAAACAAGACAGGAGAAATGGCAGGGGGCTGCGGTGGGGGCTGACCCTCTCTCCTCCTGACATACCTGATTACGCAACCGGGTGCGGGGGTTGGGCGCATAGCCAATGAAGCCCACCTTCTTCATGGTACGAAGAATCTCAGCATCCACAGGGGGGGCTCGCCTATAATGCGGTATAGTTCTAAGGCTTGAAGGTTGTGGGGTCTGCCCATCAAATCCCCAATGCCCAAGGAGCCAGAAAAAAAGAAGATACTGAAGGCAGACAAAAATCACGGAAGACTACTACTACAGTAGTAGCTCGATGAGAATCCTGGTATCCTGGCCCTTTCCCCCTCCCTCCTTTTGGCCCAGATGTAAGGTACAACCTGGGAGCTGGAGCAGAGTTGGCAGCAGGCCAGTCAGAGAGAAGTGTGTCAGTGGTGAGCGGGACAGGGATGAGGGAAAGAGGCAGCAGGTCCTGGCTCCAGTCCAGAGGAGGCAGTGAATCCACGAGGCAGGGCAAAGCAAACTCGGTCTCACGGGAGTAAGGGTTGAAGGAAGGCTCAGGGGAATCAGTCCAGAGGTGCACACAGCCCTCAGAATCCCCAAAGGCCAGGGCCTGCTTGCTGGCTGATACGTCAAATGTCATTAGCAGAGGCCCCACAGGATTCACATGAAAGATGTCTGCTGGGTTGGCCAGGCCGGTGGGCTCACAAAACTGGCACTGCCCTAGAAGAGAGGAGGAAGCTCAATGAGCCCTGGAAGTTGAAAGGGGGCCATCCTCTTATGCCCTGGTATCAAGGAAAGATGGTGCCTAAGTTCATGCCTAGAGATACAAAAAATACCCCCTGATGCCTTCCCATAAACCAGTGTTTTAGAGTAAAGGCAGTTCTACCCAGTAAAGGCAGTTCTAAAGTTGATTTGCCTGCTCCACCTTTATCATCTGTGTTCTTCACACTGAGGGAGAAAATGAAAGTCCTAATCTCTGATCAAACCCAAGCATGACCCTGACAGCCCACTGAAAGGTTACTATTTCCTCCAACAAAGGGGTTCCTGGGAGTACAGTCCTTACAGTACCTAGTTCTCCTTCATGCATCAACGCCTCCTACCCCTCTCTATAGGCCTTCCTACCTGACTGGGAGATGATAGCAAGTCGAGAAGTGTAGGTAGGGATGAAGCGCAAGAAGGCGGGATCCACGTGTACTTGAAGGGGTGTGATGGCACGCATCATGCGCAGATCATACACCTTGAGGAAACGGTCACAGGCCAGGCCGGTGAGGCGGCTGGAGAAGCCACAGGCGGCCAGCAGGTTGCCATGCACATCAAAATCTGACAGACTCCCTGAGAAAGCATCGAATTCATGCTCCACCTTAAAAGTACGGAGGTCTCGCAGGGAAACCTGAAGAAGAGATGACTTGGTTATCCTCCAACACTGTCATCAGGAAAGGTACCTGCCATCTACCTCACCCTGTGAGGACCCCACCCAAAGAACTAAGGCTCTGGGATGTGGGCAATCAAAGCACAGGAAAGGCAGAAAGAGAAGCCAAGAGCTGGAAGGGACCCCGAAGAGAACTCATTTACTCTTTTGCCTCGAAGGTATCTAGTTTCAACAGAAACCATCAGGCTGAAAGATAATCTAGTATATTGTGGCTGAGGAGGAACTCCGTTCATTCCTCCAGTTCCCCGCTTCCCCAACTATGGCCCCAGCACTGAGGGAAAGGAAGAGTCCAAGCACATGTCTGATGAAACAGGGCCTTGTGGTAGGAGGAAACACAGAACTGAGCCACCTTGCCAGACGTGTGGCCACAGAAGAAGAAGCGATTTGTCTGTCTCATAATAGTGACTCCAGGCGTCTCGACTGCATACTGGGGAGGAAAGCAGGAAAAACCAGTGAGAATAATTCTTCCCACAGACCAAAGGAACAGAAAGGTCGCACATACACTTAGTCATGTTTCCAGCCCAGGCATATCCCCAGCCTCCCGAAAGTCTCAGACCCTGCCTGGGTCTTTCCTACCCCAGGCTTGTACCTTCTGAGTCTCCTGGACAGTGTTAAGGTCAATCTCCAGTATGTGGTTCTGCAGCCCACCGACAAGCAGGGTGCTGCTGTCAGTCAGCAGGAGACTGTGCATATCCTCACTCTCATCTAGCCTGTGGTGGAGAGACAAGGCTAAGGGACCAGGCCCTCAAAAGCTTCCAATCCTTCAGCCTTCCCATTCTAGGGGGAACCCTCTTTCCCAGTCCAGAGCTGAGAAGCCACTTACAGGTAATCAAATATAATGAGGCCCCCACGGGCCATATACTTGAGGTTGTTCTTGGTGAGAAAAAGGATACCATTTTCCAGGCTCTGGATCTGTCGAATGTCATCACTGCCATTGACCTGAAAGGATGAGTAGCGCTCCAAGGCTGGGCCAAAAAATGAAGTAGCATGTCCCTGTAGGGGGGAAAGATGAGACACACCCTGAATGGAGGGGGAGGGCCATTCCAGATACAGGTCAGGGACTGGATGGACATTGTTCTCGGCTTTCTTCCATTCCTGCTTGCCCCTGCTGGTTAGCAGCCCCTAAGGCATAAGCCCAGGGACCAATCTAAGCGATAAAGACGTTGATGATACTGTCTGTGTTTATTTAATGCTTTACAAAGTACTTTTGTAAACTCTACCTCATTTTATCCTCATAATGACCCTGCTGAATAGATAATGGCTCAGTTGGTTAGAACAGTTTCAGGTCGGGGGACATCTGTGCAATACTCCACTGGCTTTCTTAGGTTCCACAGTCAAGTCTTAATCTCTACCAGCCATCTGGGAAATGTGTACTGTGGGTCACAGGCTGCAATAGAGAGAATGTAAAACTCATTCCACCCTCAGCTCCTATGACATCATTCACTACTGGTTTCTCTCCTGACTCTTAGCTCATACCTTCTTATGTGCTTCCCTTCAGATCACTCTTGAAACATGGCTATTCCCAGACCACTATTTTCTCACTAGTCTTCCTAGGTAATCTCATCCATTCTCAAGGTTTTCACCATCCATGTTTTTAAACTGATGGATCTCAACTCTCTTCCCTAACCCAGACCACTGCCTCAAGCTTCAGATTTATACATCCAAATACCTACTAAACATATCTTTTTAGATATTCCATGAGAACCCCAAACTCATTACATTGCCAATTAAATTTGTCATTTTTACCTCATCTCAATTCTTAACTATGGTAGCACGACCTGTGTAATGGACTAAGTTACTAGTAGTCAATTTAAGTCTTGCTTACTTCCTAAATCTTTTCTCATGTATACATCTCTACAGTGCTTCATGCAGGCCTTCATATTCTATGTGAACTGCTACAATAACCTACAAACCAATCTCATGGAGTCCTGCCCTGTCCCTTTTAAATCAAGCTCTCTACTTCTACCTCTGCGCTCCAAGACACAAACCTAAACTTATTCTGGATAAAAGTCTTCAGTGGTGTGAAGGATCAAGTCCAAGCTCTTTTAACACAGCATACGAGGTTTTCCTAGAATGTTTTCCCCACAGATATCTACATGGCTTCCTCTCTCCCTTATAGAGGACTTAGATTGGACAGCATAGCCTGTATTCAGGTCTCTACTCAAATGTGGCTTTATGAGAGAGACCTTTCCCTGACCAGCTATCTAGAACAGTAACACCTCCCACCCTTCATGACCTCAACCCTCTTACTCCACTTTATTTTCCTTAAAAATACTAAACAACACTTAATATATTATAAATGTATTATTGTTGTCTTCTTAAATGTTCACTCTAAACCTAGACCACAGAGCAAGATCTGGCACCTAGTAGGTGCTCAAAAAACACTAGTTAAATGAAGTCATGTCTATCTCTTCAGCTTTCTCTCTCAGTGAGGTAAACCCTCATTGCTTATAGTTCCTGTACTCTGCAATCACACTGTATAGTATCTTGGAAATCTTTATCCTGTTGCTTTGGGCAAGATGGCATTTTCCTCTCTTCATCTGACTCCTACTCACCTCCCAAAAACTCACTTCAGGTGTCACTTCCTTCTGGAGGCCCTCTGACCCTTCTGCACCCCGTACATATTTTTATACTGGCACTTAGTACTTTGTATCTTAATTATTTCTTATATCTTAATTAATTCACTAATTAATAAGTGAAACAGTTTAGTTTCTTCTAAAGTATGATGAAGTTATCTGTTTATGTATTGTTTTTTTCTCATTGTTTTATAAATTCCTTGAGGGCAAGGATTATGTTTTATTCAGCTTTATTCCCTCGACCTAGCATAGCAGTAAACACTGTCTACTGAAATAAATGTATTACCAAAAAAAGCTCATTCTTTCTAATGAGAAAAGCACAATTCATGCTCATGGGGAGGTACATTAGTAAACCAAGGATAACATGTTATCTCTTACAAAATCTTGGGCTCCCTAGCTAATTGGCAACATAGATACAAATTTAAAAAAATATTAACATTGATAACTGCTCTCACAGAGACTGAAATCAGCCAGAGATAACAAAATGATTCCATGTAAGGTAGCAGAAACACGTGTTAAACATTCTATAATTAAAAAAATGGAAAACAGAGGAGGGGCATTAGAGACTGGATTTGGACACTACAGACAAACTGATGGGTACAGTTAACAAGATTAACCAAAGCTTGGAAGGGGCAAATAGTGGTAGAAACAGGACGACTCCTGAAAAAGAATGCCTATGTAACTTCTCTCTGGATCCTATGGCTCCTTCCACCCGCCTCCTCCTAGCCTGATTTAGAGACCCAACTAATTCTCATCACCTCAACTCAGTTCTCGGTCCCAGTAAAGCAGTTGCCCTTGGGCTAAAACCAGATAAAAGACCTCCAACATCTCCTTTCATCCCTTACAAAGGGGTACAGTTCTTACCCCGTGGCTTCCCACCCACAGCATCTCCTCGTGCAAGTCAAAGTGGGAGACGGAGACAGGCACACCCACTTCAGCCACCACACTGTGCAATTCAGAGTAGACACCTTCCATTATGTGCACTGACTCCTGGACAGGAAGAGCCTCCAAGGCCACTCCCTCTGGATCCAGCTCCACATTCTGTAGCAGACTTGGGTTCAGGTGGGCATCCAGCACAGGGTCCAGGGAAGAATGCATGGCTGGGGCATACTCTGCCAGGCCAGGGTCCAGACCCTCGAAGTTCATGACGACGATGGCAGATTAGACCCTTGTCACACCCTCCCTTGCAACAGCCCCTTAAGAGGCCTGACCCAACCTTCAGCAGAACAGCACCAGTGGGCCTAGAAGGGACATCCTGGCCTGCAAAGGGAAAGAGGGAACTGAGTCAGTGGCAGGCTCATCTATCTGCATTTAGTGTGTTCTCGATTATCTGGGCAGGAGGGAGATGAAGCAGGCAGAGGTGAGAATGCCAGGTAGGGGATTAAGCAGGCAGGAAAGAGGAAAGGCAGTGGGGGTAGAGGTGGAAGTCTTGTCCCTTTTTCTCCTCTAGGCACTCTGTACTCCCACCACCCCACTATCTAACCTAATACTTGACTTCCTTTCCATCTCCCTTCAGGCCTGCTCACTTGCCTGGTTCACCCCAGAACCATCAGTGGAAGGAGCAGCAACTACGGGACAGGAGTTAGGCAGAGGGGCTAAGGTGCTTGTTTCCCAAAATTAGGGATGAGGGGTGGGGGGGTTGGGAGGTGAGAACTAGATAAGTCAGTTTCCCAGAATCCTCTGCGTGTTACCCAGGATTCTCCAGGGAAAGATAAGAATGTCCAGTTACCCACAATTGGGGCGAGGGGTGGGGGGACATGATGAAAATGGCTAGTTACCCACAATTCTCTAGGGGAGCCAGAGAAATCAATTACCCAGAATTCTTCCCCGGCAGCGGGGAGGGGAGGGATTAGGGCAGGGGTCAGATGTGTTCTTGGGATGCTTATGGGGATTGGGTCATTACCAAGATTTCTCCATGGCGGATATTTTGGAGCGCGTGGAATTAAAACGAGTAGGGGGAGAGAAAGCGCCGTCAGCTCCGCGGGAAATTCCAGTTTCCCCAATTCTCCCCCGCGCCTGACGCTCAACCAAACCCTAAGGCGGAAAGGCCGGCGCGCTCCCAGTCGGAGCTTCCAATCAGGAAGGGTGTGGGGCTCACCTAAGCCAATCAGAAGGAGCCAGGTACAGGCGGCTCCGCGAGAAGACGCGCGACGTCAGGGCTGGGCAGAAAGAGGCTTACGGGCCGCCGGTGGGGACAAACGCCGTCAGACCCTGGCCGTATTTGGTGTCGTGAGACGTAGCCCCTTCTCTTTAAAGCTTTCTTTGAACAAAAGTAGAGAACTCGCTTGGAAACCGACCTTTCATACTCCCTAGAACTTCAGAAACTCTAAAATTAGGGACGCCCAAGGTAAAGTACTGGGAATCGTCTGCTGGGTATTCCCAGCATGGTCCAGTCCACCCCCTCTGGCCGCGGTGCTCCTGTGAGCTACTCCGCCACCTCTCACCCTGTTGCCCCCGAAACTCGCCGGCATTTCCTATCATTTCCAGGCATGGGAGAGAAAAAAGGAAGCGGGAGCCAAGCTTTTAACACGGCCCAACTAGCCGCGTCTTTTACGATTCTGTAGGCCTCTGTCTGGAACACCCATCTGTGATGATTCCCTCCTCACATGCCCCGGTGATAGTCCCGGGGAGCAAGACCCCTCAGCTACCAAATCCCCCTAGCTCTTGAAGCTGGACATTCTCCCTCAGAGGGGGATGAGCACGGCAAATTGGGACGTTTGCTTACCCCAAACTCTTACAGATTTAGCATCAACGGTTATTTTCAGGGATTCTTGGGGTCTGATTCTGAAGTCTGAACTGCTGTGGAATGGGGCCAGGTTGTGAGATGTCTCCACCGCACTTTAGCTCAGTTTGTAAAAGCCAGAGAAGGATGGAAGGAACTTCTTACCGAGGATAGAATGTTACAGCACTTCTGTCTCAGTAAAGGCTGCTAGGGACGCCTGCATGGCTCAGTCAGTTAAGAGTCTAACTTCAGGTCAGGTCATGACCCCAGCGACCTGGGATCGAGTCCTGCCTAGGGCTCCTTGCTCAGCGGGGGAGCCTGCTTCTCCCTCTGCCTGCTGCTCCCCCTGCTTGTGCTGTCTCTGACAAATAAAAGGACCCCAGGGGTGCCTGGGTGGCTCAGTCAGTAAAGCATCTGCCTTTGGCTCAGGTCATGACCTCCCTGCTCAGCAGGGGGCCTGCTTCTCCTTTCCCCTCCCCCCACTTGTGTGCGCGCACGCTGCTCTCTCTCTCTCTTAAATAAATAAAATGCTTTCTTAAAAAAGAAAAGGACTTGGGCGCCTGGGTGGCTCAGTGGGTTAAAGCCTCTGCTTTCGGCTCAGGTCATGATCCCAGGGTCCTGGGATCGAGGCCCACATCGGGCTCTCTGCTCAGCAGGGAGCTTGCTTCCTCCTCTCTCTCTGCCTGCCTCTCTGCCTACTTGTAATCTCTCTCTCTCTGTCAAATAAATAAATAAAATCTTTAAAAAAAATTTAAAAAAAAGGACTTCTTAATTCAGACATCCAGGATTCATAGGGGTCCTAGAATTAATCAGAAGTCAAAGATGGAGAGAAAAACACCTTAATTCAGAGGGTCTCTCAAACTGATCTGGTTTCACAGTTCCCAATTGTGGGGAAAGATGGGTGCTGAGAGACGTAGACAGCTTGTACACTTTGAGTAATTTCCATATTGAGGTCTCAGATTGAGAAAGACTTCACAGACCTGTGAGAATTACAGGGCCTGAGATAGTCAGAGATACCTGGGCTAAATGAGCTACTTTATAAAGATACTTTGTGTCTTCTCACAGTAGTGTCCATCTTAATAGAATGACCGAGAATGCAGGATCTGAAACCAAAGTCTGCCCTGGAATTCTGGCCACTCAGCTCTGTGATCCTGGGTAAATTACTTATCTCAGTTTCTTCGTCTGTAATACAGGGATAATAATAGTACCTACTGGATTGCTGTGAGAATTAAATGGGTTAATACATGAAGAGTGCTTAGACCAAGGACTTGGCCTGAAGTGAGAGTTGCATATATATTAGCCATCATTATGAACTCCCTAGGAGAACTTCAGCTGGATTTAGAGTCTGGGCATCCAACTGGAAAGGCCTGCTTGGGAGTGCCTTGTGAATGTGATTTGCATAACGGTTGAGGTCCTGCTGACGTCAAGGGGTCACTGCAGCTCCAGGTCAGATCTAGTCCTGGAAGTAGTTCCTGCCACAGAAGAGTCCCACAATCACCCCACCAACCTTGCTTCCTACCCAACTCTCAAAGCACCAGGAAGTGAAACAAAGCAGCAGAGCCCCGTGCTTCCAACTCACCCTTGTCTCTGTCATCCCATCCCCCAGGAGTCTACTTCCTCCTCCTTCTTTTACCTTTCATCTCCTATCCTTTAGGCCTGCCAGAATGGGGCCACAGGTGGGAAGAACACAGGAGATACTAAACACGAGTGAGGTGAGCTCCCCCTCCTTCCTCCCACCCCCATTTCCTTATTCCATTTGTCTCTACCATATGTAGAGAGAGGCAAACCATTTCCCACTCAAACTGAGATAACCTGTCCTGATGCTGGGAATGTTCTATCCAAAGGATAGATTTACCACAGAGATTTTCCTCATATTTGAATCAAAAATTTCATTGGGCAGTTTTGAATAGTTCTAAGGGAAGGGAGACTTCTATCAAGGGTAACTTTCTCAGAGAAGGGCCAACCTCTTGGGGAGGCTTTCAGGACCATCTGTGTGGTCAGCCATGTCCTCATTCTGACGTCCAAGTCGTTCTGGGACCCTCCACTGGGGTTGGGGCAGTCCCAGATTTGGACCACCCCCCCACTCCCACGCCCAACCTCATATTCTCAGCTGTTTCACTGGATGTTGCATCAGGGAGGGTGATGAAATCAGTATCAGCGGATTTTACCCATGGATGCAACAGGCTGAAGGACTGGCCAGGGTCACTGACACGGTATGCCTCCAACTCCCCAGAACTCCTGGACTTCCTAGCTGTGGGATAGGGGCTGGGTGCTAGAATATCTAAATTTGACTCCTAGACCTTGCTTACGCTGGTGTCCCAAAAGAACCATTACCTGAACCCCCACAGATCCTATGAAACTTTCTGCCACTAAGGCTGAGGAATCAGATGGTTTTTAGCAACAACTCTCTCCCTCCAAGAGAGAGCCCTCCTAGCTTCCACAGCAAGGCCTGTAGGGGGAGCAGTAATACCTTAATATGACATTATATGGCTTCCCAGTTCACAAAGTGTCCTCGAGTCCACTCTCTTCCGGTGAAAATAACTGCTCCCAGGGGAGAAACAGAAGCCCCCTGGTTCTTAGCTAGAGGGCACCAGGTAGGAACCAAACTTCATCCCAAACTGAGCTCGCTATCCTATTGGGAAATAAACGAATGCTTGCTTCCGTTTTTGGTTTTTCCTCAGGCAAGAGGTAAGGAAATTGGGTGCTGGGGGGAAGGATATAGCGTTGTGAGGCAAAAAGAAGAGGGAAAGTTTAAACAGGAAGGAACTTGAGACTAGATTCATTTAAATATTCATTCCTCCTACCCCCACCCCCTCCACAGCCAGTGCGATTCATGGAGAGCGTTACACAAATGCCCCATCCCAGGCCTCCAGCCACAGCAACCACACGTCTCATTTCCCTTGGAACCGAGGCTGCATACCTGGGCTCCCCACGGAGGGAGATGATGCGGGGAGGGGAATCCCACCTGCTGTGAGTCACCTGCTACCATAAAGGGCGGGCCTTGCAATGCAGGGACCTTAAAAAGAGACTCAGAGACAAGGGGAGGAAAAACAGCAGGAAGCAGCTCAGAAACTCAGTGAACAACAGAAGGAACCAAACCAGAGGCGCGCAGAACAGACAGCATCAGGCTCAGAAGAAAGGGAAGTGGGCAGAGATTCCACAGGGACCGGCGCGAGGCACAGAGCCGGCCAGATCTGAGAAGCAGGCAACGGGATGCTGGGGAGCGGGGCTATGATGCCGCTGTTGCTGCTGCTGCCGCTGCTGCTGCTGCCGCCCTGGCTGGCTGAGACCCGGGCCGTGCCGGAGGGTGGTCGCCCTGCCTGGGTTCAGGGCCAGCAGCTCTCACAGCAGCTCTGCACGCTGGCCTGGAGTGCACATCCTCCGATGGGGCATGTGGTAAGTCATGGGCTCTGGTGCCAAACAGAAGCCTCTCCAAGGCTGCAGTGGAAGCCTCTGTGGCTTTGGATGGAGAGGGCTGAAGGTCATCACAGAGTAAGAGAGGACGGGGGCATGGGGTTCCTGGGAGAGGTGTGGGCCTGAGGCTCCCAGGGGAGTTTGAAAACACTTCTCTTATCTCTTCACTCTTCCCACCCCCTCCTCCATTCCAGGACCTACCAAGAGAAGAGGGAGATGACGAGACTACGCAGGAGGTCCCCCGCATCCAGTGTGGGGATGGCTGTGATCCCCAAGGACTCAAAGACAACAGTCAGGTAGTAAGAGGAGGCTGGACCACAAGGAAGAGGGGACTGGGGCATCGTTGGGTATCATGGTGAACTAGTGAAAGTTCTTTCTGTCCTTGTCCATTCAGCCTGCTGTAACAAACACCACAGACCGGGTGGCTTATAAACATCAAAAGGAATTTAGTTCTCACTGTTCTGGAGGCTGGAATTCAGAGATCAGGGTGCTAGCACAGTCAGGTGAGGGCCTGCTTCCAGACTCCTCGTATCAGGCGTGGGGGTATAGCTCAGTGGCAGAGCATTTGACTGCAGACTCCTCGTATCTTCAACGTCAGGAGGGCCTTGGGAGTTCCATGGATCTCTTTTAGCAGAGTACCAGTTGTGTTCAAGAGGGCCCCACCCTCATGACCTCATTACCTCGTGAAAGCCCTTCCTCCTAATACCATTATTTTGGGGGGTTAGATATCAACATATGAATTTTGCGGCACACAAATATTTAGCCCATAGCAGTGTCTAAGAATGGCAAAAACTGGGTGGGTCTTTGGTGAATGGAGTAGAGGGAAGAGATCTGTTTTTTCACTGCTTTCTCTCCCCCCACCCCCAGTTCTGCTTACAAAGGATCCACCAGGGCCTGGTTTTTTATGAGAAGCTGCTGGGCTCAGACATTTTCACAGGAGAGCCTTCTCTACTCCCTGATGGCCCTGTGGGCCAGCTTCACACCTCCCTCCTGGGCCTTAGGCAACTCTTGCAGGTATGAACCAGGGGCCTGGAGAATGGGGGCTTGCAGGTATCAGAGACAAGGGCTGGAGGGTGAAGGATCTCGAGTTCTGATTGTGTCCTGTGTCTTTTCAGCCTGAGGGTCAGCACTGGGAGACTGAGCAAACTCCAAGCCCCAGTCCCAGCCAGCCATGGCAGCGCCTCCTTCTCCGCTTCAAGATCCTTCGTAGCCTCCAGGCCTTTGTGGCTGTAGCTGCCCGGGTCTTTGCCCATGGAGCAGCAACCCTGAGCCCCTAAGGCCAATGGTTTAAGGACAGCACCTCGATCTCCATGGCTCAGGAGGGCTGAAATCAATCAGCCCAGGCACCTGGGAGCCAACAATTAGTCCATTAATTCTAATGAGACTTGCATATGTTGAAAATTACCAATACTGACTAATTTATGCTGCTGACCTAGGACAAAGTTGAGTATTTATTAAATAGGAAAGGAAAACTTGAGATTATTTAACCTCAGGGCAGCAGCTTGGGGAGAATTATTTATTATATTTATTCTGAATTATGTATTTTTCAATAAAGACTTATTTATGTGGATATCTGAGTCTGATTTCTAGGGTTGGTTGGGAAAAGGAAATATAGGGCCAAAGGACTATAGTATGCATCCTTTTACTCTGCAAGGCTCCAGTGGAGAGGGCTATATCCTTGTGACCTTCTAGTGTATGCATAGAGTAACAGGGATTTTTTTGGCCCGGATCGCTGTGTAACTGAGCAAGCTGAATGGGATTACCAAGGCTTAAGATCAGGAGGGTGAGCCCCTAAATGTGACTGCTTTTGCCGCCTGACCCTGTGCCTCCTTACTTTCTTGGCCCGAGAGTGTCTTTGGCCAAAGACAGGAGTCCCAATCACTGCAGGATTAAAAGTCAGCGCTCTTTTGAGCAGGAAGGGCATTCCAGAAAGATGGTGGTAAATCCCCCAAATTAATGGGATTCTCCCAGGGTGGACTTCTGTGAGCCCCATCAGAGGGTTTGACTACCCAAGGGGAGGTCAACTACCTTTGAAACAAAGAGAAGGGGAAGGTTACTGTGGTCATTCCCCGTCCTTTCCTCTACAGTCACAACATTAAAAACACACGGGCTTTGGAGTCAAACAGACCCAGGCTTATATCTTGGCTTTGTCACCAACCGAGTGACAATGGGCTAGTTAGAGAAATGCTCACCATATCCCCCAACTCATAGATGGCTCCCAGCCCCCCTGGAAGAATCTAAGAGACAGGAAAAGCTGTTCTAAACAGGGGGGTAAGGGGCGCCTGGGTGGCTCAGTCACTACACAACTGCCTTTGGCTCAGGTCATGATCCCAGGGTCCTGGGATCCAGCCCGGCATCGGGCTCCCTGCTCAGCGGGAAGCCTGCTTCTCCCTCTTCCTCTCCAACTGCTTGTGTTCCCTCTCTCGCTGTGTCTCTATCAAATAAATAAATAAAATCTTTAAAAAACAATAAACAGAGGGATAAGAAGACAAACATTACAAAGGGGTGCCTACCTGGGTGGTTAGAAGACAGGTCATGATTTGCTGACCTTGATCTTACATGGCCTGCTGAGGTCTCTAAGGACATTAGTCTTTGTGAGCAGAGAAGTACAGAAGTTCAGAGAGGAAATAGTTCTGGGTCAGCACAAAGTTTATTAGCCACTTCTGCTCAAAAGGGCCTCTTTCTGAACAGGACTATTCCTCTAACATACCAGTCAGAAAACAGCCATATGTACAGGGCCTCACTTTCATTCCATCTCAAATCATACTAGAAACACATTTTAGGGCAATGGCAGTTGTCCTGGGTTCCCTGGGAATGACTAATGTGTGAGATTGTCCAGAGCCCAGTGATAAACATTCAAGGTTCTAAGTTCCGGGAACCTGGTTTTTGCCCAGGTCCACACCCAAGGAATAGAAACTCTCCTTTCAGATAAGCAATATATTGTACAAAAGGACGAATGGTTATCTTAATAGAGAAATATGTAAGACCCAGGCCTTTCCTTCCTCTGTAAAAATAGCAAATTCTATCTAATACTATAAGAACTGACCCCTAAATTCCCACCCACCCTACCATCCCTGGCCTCCAAGAGTGATTCGTTTCCCAAGCATTGAGGAAGTGGAGACTAGATGGAGTAAATTATTGTGCAAAGCTTCACAGGCGTATGAGATTGGCAGGATCACTTTAGGGGAAGGAATGGGTGTGGCCAGCTTGGGGGGCAGGGGAGGAGACTGGTAAGCAGAGGACGTTTATTTTCTACTCCCTTCTTCTGAGGGGAGCTTCGCATGGTGGGCTGAAGCAGAAAGCTCTCAGTCTCGGCAGGAAACAAAGGAATTTAGGCCTTGAATCAGGAGAGAGGGGAAGAAGGAAGGAAAAGGTTATTCTAGACATAAAAGAACCAGAAGAGAGAAATGGAATCCTATCACATGTCTCTGTTCTGATGGCCAACGCTAGTGGACACCACCATGTTAGCCTTACCAACGATTCAAATGTTGACTTCGTCACTCCCGTACTGGAAAAAAGTCACTCCAAGTGCCTGAGCCCTCCAAACACCGCCTAACTGCGCTGGCCTACCCTCAGAACTCCTATACCTCCCCAAACAGCAGCTGGCCTCAAAGATCCTAGTTAGAGCCATGGCTAACATCTGTTCTGATTCCTTAGTGCCCCTTCCTTACCCATAGCCTGCCTTTACTTCCCACTCCCAAACCCAGAGTTAACCAGCCTGGAATGGGTTTTCCATCCTTGGAGAACAACATCACGATGTGGAGGGTAGGAGGGACAAAAGATACAGGAAGAACAGAGGAAATGTCATTCCTAGTAGTCAGAAGGGATCAAGGGCCCGTCCGTGTAGAAATGGCTGGGGTGGAAGATGTAAGCCTCGTCCACGGTGTTCTGTCCAGCAAACAGTGGGTCACCATTTGTCATGATTTCTTCAATCTTCATAGTGTTTCTGAAGACTAAGGTAGTCCAAAGAAAGAAATCAAGGCCCTGATCTTAGGTAAGGAGTTCCCAACCCAGCAGGGAAAATGAGGGAGGATGGCAGCAGAGGTTGGAACAAGGCCCAGGGAGGCACTTAGGTCTGGGAAGGAGAAGGCATGTACATTTCCTAATAAAAGGAATCACAAAGAAATAAGCCTCCCTCCAACGAGGAGCTTAGAGCTCAGCCTTTTCTATAATGGGTAAGGGAGGGCAGTCAGTACAGGGAATGTGTCCTCTTACTTCCCGAGCCCCATCTCATCACTTACTTTCCATTTCCTCAGTGTTCAACTGTCTCAGGTCATGGGGCAAATCTGGCTCTGGCACAGTCTGGGAGGCAGGGTCTAAAATAGGCGCCAGCTTCAGCTCTGGTCCCACGTTTGGCTCTGACATTCTTGGTACCACATTGAGCGTGGGCTCCGGCAGGGGGTCGAGCGCTGGTCCCAGGTCCAGGCCTGCCTCTAGCAGTGGCCCTAACTCCAGGCCAGGCTCTAGCTTTAGCAACGGGGCCAGGCCTGACTCCAGCTCAGATGACTCCGCCTCTGGCTCCAGCTTAATGTCCGGCGGCTGCTGCAGCTCATCCACCTGTCTGGATACCGCAACACAGACAAAGGCACAGGACCTGGTTGTTTAGGCGAAGTGGGGAATGGCAGAGCAAGCAGAGACTTATCTCTCTAGGCTAAGAAGGCAAGAGAGTGGGGGTGCCTGGGTGGCTCAGTCAGTTAAGTGTCGGATTTCGCCTCTTGATTTCACCTCAGGTCATGATCTCTGGTGGAATCTTCTTGAGATTCTCTCTGCCTCTCCCTCTACCACCCCACTCCCCCGCTCACTCTCTCTCTCTCTCTCAAATAAATAAAATCTTAAAAAAAGAAAGAAGAAGAAGGCCAGAGAGCAACAGAGCAGAGGGTTTAAGAGTGCAGGCTTTGGAATCAGGCTTGCCAGAGTTTGAACCCTATCATTTATTGGATGGGTGATCTTTAGCTTTCCAAGCCTCAGATTTATCATTGATAAAAAGGGAACACTGGGGGCACCTGGGTGGCTTAGTGGGTCAAAGCCTCTGCCTTCAGCTCAGGTCATGATCTCAGGTTCCTGGGATCGAGCCCCGCATGGGGCTCTCTGCTCGGCGGGGAGCCTGCTTCCTCCTCTCTCTGCCTACCTCTTTGCCTACCTCTCTGCCTACTTGTGATCTCTCTCTCTCTCTCTCTCTCTCTCTCTCTCTCTCTGTCAAATAAATAAATAAATAAAATCTTAAAAAAAAAAAAAGGGAACACTGCCATCTAACAGCACTCGAGAGGTGGCAGGATGGTCAAAAGCAGGAGTTTGGAGAGTCTCTTGTTGGCTTTGAAGAAGTAAGCCACCAGGAGTCCTACAGCTGCAAGAAAATTAATTCAGCCAACAATCAACTTGACCTTTGAAGAGAACCGAAAGCCTCAGATGAGACTGAAGTCCTAACTGAAACTCTGGACTGCAGCCTCATGAGGCCCTGAGCAAAGAATCCAGGTAAGCCATGCCCAGACTCTTGATCCATGGAAAATGTATGTGAGATAATAAATGTGTGTTGTTTTAAGATGAAAAAAAAAAAAAAGCAGGACTTTGGAATCTGGCAGACCTGGATCATTATATTAGCCACATGCTGTGGGCATGCCACTTCACCACACTAAACCTCAGGTTCTTCGGCTACAGAGAGTCATACCCAAGGCTGCCTCACGGGACTAGTACGAAGATTCGATAAATCAGAAACTAAACACAGGGGCGCCTGGGTGGCTCAGTGGGTTAAGGTCTCTGCCTTCAGCTCAGGTCATGATTTCAGGGTCCTGGGATCAAGCCTCCCATTGGGTTCCTTGCTCAGCGGGGAGCCTGCTTCCTTCTCTCTCTGCCTGCCTCTCTGCCTACTTGTGATCTCTCTCTCTGTCAAATAAATAAAAAAAATCTTAAAAAAAAAAAAGAAACTAAACACAGATATACCTGCCCCATACGCCATAATAAACTTTCCTTAAATGTGGCTGTTATCACCTACTTGGATGGGTTCTCAAAAGGATTCAATAAAATGAAAAAAACCTGGTCTTCAAAAAAAGATTTAGTACCATGCTTCAAGTAGCTGCCCATGAACATCGGGGGTGATGGCAGTTATCAGCAGGGAAGGCCTGTAGAAACAACCTAAGGACGGCAGCACAACACTGGAGAGGAAAAGAGGCTGGCAGAACAAGAAAAAAACCTAGAGGCTGGAGAGTATAGGTCGGTAGGAGAGAAGGCTGGCAAGGTGAACTGAGCAGGTCTAGATCACTACATCAGCCAACAAGGGTTAGGGAGGATGGGCGAAAAATGCATCTCTCACCTGTTAGAGACCACGATGAGCTTATGTTTCAGGTATTTCCTCCGTTCTTGCAGATTAACTGTGGGGCACATGCGCAGGAGGACAGGGAGGTCAGGGGGCTGGACGCATAGCCCAAGGACCCCTCGTGCAAATGGTCCCAATAATCACGTCTCCCCACTAACTAGCGGCGTCCCAGGCACGAAGCCTTTTACTTCTCTGGCTACTGGTTTTTGCACGTCTGGAAGAAAGGCGCTGGATGTGGATGCCTGAGAAGCCCTGCCACTTTCCAGGGCCGTGTGTCCATGCTTCTCACCTTTCTCCTGGTAGTAGCACCCGAAAGCCTCATCCCGGGGGATCCGGGGGTAGAGAAAGCGCAGTGGGTTCTCAGGGATGTTCTCCTCAGTGAGCAGCTGGTAGTGGCGAATGATTTTGGTCAGTGGGAGAGACTGCAGCACATCCTTGGTGAAGGGCTGCACGGAGTAGATGAGCACCCTATCTGTAGAAGGGACGGGGGAACAGGCAGGTCTGAAAGAAGAGGTCGGGCCTGGGACGTCCCCACCCTGCCTGCCCAACCCCCAAGGCTGCTGAAAGACTGAGGACAGAGCCAGGGAAGCCCAGGGCCGGCAGAGAGGCAGAGAGGATCGGCTCTGGGCACCGCGGGGGCAAAGCAGCTGACCGTCATCCTGGTGTTCCACCCACGAGCAGGTAATGCCCCCTTCCGATGTTTCGCTGAAGCGCAGTAAAAAGGTGCCGGACATGGTCTTCTTGAGCAGCTTGCGCTCCTGGCTCCGGCTCACAAAGCCCATGATGCGTCTGAAACACAGAAAGGCTGCTGTGAGGCCGACCCACCTTCCTGCTCCCCTGTTCTCCCTGTCTGTGGAGAGAGGGCCAGGTTCTCGGCCTTCGCTCTCGGCCAAGTCACTTCATCTTACTGATGGTATCTGGTATCCGCCTTCCAGAGTCGGAAGAGGAACGAGGCTTCCGCGAGGTCACAGAGATGAAAAGCACCTCATAAAAGGCAAAGGGCCGTGCAAATGAGACACAAACGAGGGTCGTGCGAAGCACGTGGGCTTGTAGTCAGGCAGGCCTGGGTTTGAATCCCAATTACACCCGTTGGGTGAATTCTTTTTTTTTTTTTTTAAGATTTTTATTTATTTATTTGACAGAGAGAGACACAGTGAGAGAGGGAACATAAGGAGGGGAAATGGGAGAGGGAGAAGCAGGCTTCCTGCTGGGCAGGGAGTCTGATGCGGGGCTCGATCCCAGGGACCCTGGGATCATGACCTGAGCCCAAGGCAAGTGCTTAACGACTGAGGCACCTAGGTGCCCCATTGGGTGAATTCTTTAACATCTCTGCGACCCGGCCTGGTTGTAAGGATTACACGAGAGAACTCATAAAGAGCGCCCAGCAGGCTCCAGGCTGTGACAACCGGGAGGGTGTGTGACCTTGCAACCCTGCGCCAGGGTCTGCTCTCTCCCTTTCTGCCACATGAGGGCGCACAGAGTCTGTTCTCAAGCCCGGAAAGGCAGAAAGGGAGGGGTGGGGAGAGGGAGCCTGACCAAGGCCTTACCCATCATTCCAGAGATCCTTCAGGTGGTCATGTACCAGCTCCAGAATTTTGTCTAACCATGTCCAGAATGGTAGCTTTCCAGGAGGGCTCTCTCGCTGTAGGAGGAACAGGAAGGCAGGAAGAGACGTGGAGTTGCCCACAGTGAGTAGAAGGAGCGAGGAGCGGAAGGACTAGGGTTTGGGCTTAGGGGCTGGATCTAGCTGCAGGGGATGCAGGGAGTTACCTTAGTGAAGTCAGCCCAGGATAACAGTGCACCCTCTGTCCTACAGTCCTGCCCTGTGGGCAGACAGACAGTTCAGATAATGGAAGGAGGCAAGGCCAGGGTCCCTGGAACAGAAAGGACGGAGGGCTGGGGAGACGAGGGCAAGGGAAAGGCTGTGAGAAAAGAAGGTCCGTACCAAACAGCTTGTTCCTCAGCATACTCAGCTGGTCTGGGTCAAGGCCTCGGCCAACGTAGGAGGAGAACTGCCAACTGAGGGCGGGGCCCAGCAAACTCCAGGGGGCCTTGGGGGGGCTGGAGAAGAACTGCTGATTCTGCAAGGGTGGGAAGAATGGCTCAGAAGAAGTGCCCTTATGCCAGGCTTCCACACCCCTCCTGGCCATCCCTCACTGTCGGCCCCACCTCCTACCTGGGGGTTTGAGCTAAGCAGATTGAACCAAAGGATGGAGGCCCAGGCAATGGAGACTTGGTTCATGTTAGAAATAATCACCACAGGGAGGGTGTTCGTCTGAAGAGAAAACAGGAGTCAGGAGGGGGATGTGATGTTTCTAGCTCTGACAGGGGCAAAGGGGGAGAATTTCCCACGCTGTGAGGCTTCTATTTAACCCCTCCTTAATGCCTTCAGCCAAATCTGCTTCATCTCTCCCCGCCCTCCATTTTCACTCACTCTCAGCTCCTGCTGCAGACCCTGGTAGGTGTATTTGACTGTAATGCTTATAATGTGCAGTTCCTCTGTCACACCCAGCATTCCCTAGGACAGCCGAAGACACAACGGTCAGAGGGCCCTTTGGCAAGTTCCTCCCATCCCCCCATCCTCTGTCCAGGCCTCACCTTATTGCAGCCCTTTCCTGAACCACCTGAACGTTGCTCCACCAGAGTCTGTGAGTTGAGAGAAGGAGAGAAAAACGCCAGAGTGGGGACCCCCAGGGTCTTTGGAACCCCTATTTTGCCTCAAGACTTCCCAAGGCCTGGGAACTTCCCTCAGCCTTTTCCACTGGACCAGAAACTTAAGCTACTAGCCCTTCTTACCAGGTAGCCGAAGTCCCAAATTAAGCCCTGACTCTGCCCCTTCTCAGGGGTCAAAGTTTTCTGGTTTGAGGTTAGAATGTTGAACTTCCGGAAGCTATTCCAGGAGGAAGAAGATATATGGAGAACAGGAGCAGAGTTACTCTAAAAACTCAGCAGGAAAAACAACAAAAATTCCACTTCATGTCAGACCTCCCCTTCTCCCTTAGTCCATACCCCAACCAAATGAACCTTCTCCTCGTCTGCGCCCCCATGTGGTTGTGCGGGTCTAGCAGCCCACAAATGTTTGCAGCACCCTTGTCAGACACCTACCTTTGCGACTCAGGAGGCTTCCTGAAATAAAAAAAAAAAAAAAAAGAAATCACTGGGAAGCAAAATCAGTGTAGAAGTTAGGAATTTAGTCTTTACGATCAGACAGACCTGGGTGCAAACCCAGATCTGCGCTCACTAGCTATGTGGCCTTGCCCGGGAGACACAATCTCTCCAGGCTTGTTTCTTCATTTGAATGGTGCACTGATAATACCTAACTCATGGGGTCCCTGTGACAAATGAGGACCTGAAAAGCTGCATGTTCTGTAGTGCTTGACAAAAGTGAGGACTTTATTTCTAAGGTAGGAATGGATGGGGTAAGAACACAGCCCCAGGGCCTTATGGTAAAGAGTGTGTGTCTCCTCAGCCCCAGCAGCCCATGTCCCGGCCTCCCCGTGGTCCCATGTGCCCCAACTGACCTGTCAATGGAGACTTCTGCAGTCAGTGACTCATTGCCTTCCTGGAGTCTCACCAGCAGCCTAGGGAGAAAGGAGGTGGATAGGGAAAATCGATCAGCTTCCATCTCCTGGATAGATCAGATGTTTTGAAAAAGGTAAGGTAAGAGATTAGAAGATGTAGGTTGGGGGAGAAAAAAAGAAGAAGAGGTGGGTGGATTGAGGAGAAAAGAGAGAAGACAAGAGCAGAAAGATCTGTAAAGCCAGAAAGCAAACAGTAGTACCAGGGCTGGAAAAAGGAAGCAGGAATAGTTCTGAAATGCTAACCTTGTTTGGACAGAGAACTTGCTCCCAGTCTTGAGGATGAGGGGTCGATGGGGAGTTTGGGGCATGCAGGGCTGGGTTTCTACCACAAAGGCACTGCAGACAGAGATGGCGGACAGAATACAGAGCTCAGTCTCCGTAAGAATGGCTCCTCTTGCCCTTTCTTTCTGCCCTCCCAGGAGGTCCCGCCCTGGCCTCCAGACCTTTGGAGCAATTGCTGTAGCAACTCTGTGACCTGGGACTCCCGCAGGTCCACCCCTCTGGTCAGAGGGTCATCTTGATAGCTAACCAGTTGACTCAATCCCTTTAGCTCCTTCAACAGCTGGCGCAGGCGAAATAACAGCTTGGCTCCAGCTGTGAACCTGGGTGATGGGATTCCAGACAGAGGGAACTGATCAGTGTCCCGGTGCCCCCAGACAGCCTCCAGAAGCTCCCCTTTAATTGTGTAGGGAGGATGAAACTGATTGGGACAACAAAAGAACCCAGGAAGCATATGAAAGATGATGCCACATGACTGATAATCCAAGAGATAAAAATCGAAGCCACTTTCACATATAAAACTGGTGATTTATTTCTACAATGAAGCTACTCTTCATAGGATGCTTGATATGTACTATTATTCTAAGTACTTAATGAATTTAATCCTTATAACAACTCAGTGAGGGAGCTACTATTATTATCCCCATTTTATAGATAATTAAACTCAAGCAGAGAAAGATTAAGTGACTTGCTCGAGGTCACAGAACTAGTATGGAATGAGTGGGTGATTCAGGCAGTCTGGCTGCACAATCCACACTTTTTAAAGTAGGCTCCACCCCCAAAGCGGGGCTTGAACTCACCACCCTGAGATCAAGAGTCACATGCCCTACCGAACGAGCCAGCCATAATACTTTTAACTTCTGTACTCTACTGTCTCTGTAACACAGAATAATAATAATAGGCAATGTGGTGACAGGAAGCCAATCATATGCTACATATTAGCAAATAGACTGGGCTAGCAATTTGGAAGTCTTTTAAAAAGCCTCAAAAAACATGCACACAATTTGCAGTATTCCATTTTTTTTTTAAGTAGGCTCCACGCTGGGCGTGAACGTGGGGCTTGAACTCACGACCCTGAGATCAAGACCTGAGCTGAGATCAACAGTTGGACACTTAACCTACTGAGCCACCCAGGTGCCCTTGCAATATTCCATTTCTAAGCTGTGTCCTTAGGAAATAATCAGACAGCAACTATTTATCATATAGGTTCAACTGTTTTTAAGTTTATTCATTTAAGTCATCTATGTGCCCAACGTGGGGCTCGAACTCACAATCCCAAGATCAAGAGTCACACGCTCCACAAACTGAGCCAGCCAGGTGCCCCGGGCTCAAATTTTTAACTTGGAAAAAATATCCAAAAATATTAAATTGTTAAAAATCACAAGATAGTACATATATGATATGACTCCTGTTTAAAATAAATGTATAGGGGTACCTGGGTGGCTCAGTTAAGCACCTGCTTTCAGCTCAGGTCATGATCCTGGAGTCCTGGGATCAAGCATCACGTTGGGCTCTATGCTCAGTGGGGAATTGGCTTCTCGCCCTCTCCCTCTCCCCCTCCCCACTCTCTCTCTCTCTCAAATAAATAAAATCTTGAAAAATAAAACAAGGGATCCTGGGTGGCTCAGTCAATTAAGTGTCTGCCTTCAGCTCAAGTCATGATCCCAGGGTCCTGGGATTGAGTCCTGCATCAGGCTCCTTGTTCGGCAGGCAGCCTGCTTCTCGCTCTGCCTGCTGCTCCCCCAGCTTGTGCTCACTCTCTCTCTCTCTCTCTGTCAAATAAATAAATAAAATCTT
>LNAC01000236.1:1759859-1771464 GCA_002007465.1 Ailurus styani
TTTTTTTTTTTTTTTTTTGCAACTGTAGTTTAAATAGTACTTCTGTTTACTAAGCCCTATATACCTGTTTTCAATTTACCTGAATATTGTTGTGATTCATTACTAGTTCACTTTTTATTTACTTTAAGAGATTTTATTTACTTATTTGAGAGAGAGAGAGAGAAAGAAAGAGAGAAAGAACAAGCAGTGGGAGTGGCAGGCAGAGGGAGAGGGAGAAGCAGGATCCCCGCTGAGCAGGGAGCCCAACGCAGGCCTCAGTCCCAGAACCTTGGGATCATGACCTAAGCTGAAGGCAGACCCTTAACTGACTGAGCCACCCAGGTGCCCAATAGTTTACTTTTTAAAATATTCTTTATTTTTTTTAAAGTAAAATCTACCCCCAATATGGGGCTTGAACTCATGACCCCAAGATTAAGAGTTGCACGTTCTATCAACTGAGCCAGCCAGGTACCCCCATTTTTAATAAATTATAATGAATTTTCTCATTAGAAAATATTTAAAACAGTAGGTATTTTAAGTATATTGAAAGACACACTAGTTATTTTTTCCACATCACAAAAATTAATATAAAAGAGCTTACTAAAAAAAGTAGCAAGAAATTAAAAAATCTAAATGTCCAAAATAGGAGTTCATTAACTAAATTATGTTACCTTCAAATAGGGAACCATGAGGACACCATTAAAAATAACATGGGTTGGGGCGCCTGGGTGGCTCAGTCGTTGAGCATCTGTCTTCGGCTCAGGTTATGATCCCAGGGTTCTGGAATCGAGCCCCAGTCAGGCTCCCTGCTCAGCGGGAAGCCTGCTTCTCCCTCTCCCACTCCCCCTGCTTGTGTTCCCTCTCTCGCTGTCTCTCTCTGTCAAATAAATAAATAAACTCTTTAAATAAATAAATAAGTAAATTAAAAAAACATGGGTATGAGTCACCAGGGTGGTTCAGTCAGTTAGGCATCTAACTCTTGATCTCAGCTCAGGTCTTGATCTCAGGGTTGTGAGTTCAAGCCCCACGTTGGGCTCCATGCTGGGAGTGGAGTCTACTTAAATAAACAAACTGGGGCGCCTGGGTGGATCAGTGGGTTAAAGCCTCTGCCTTTGGCTCAGGTCATGATCTCAGGGTCCTGGGATCGAGGCCCGAATCGGGCTCCCTGCAGAGCAGGGAGCCTGCTTCTCCCTCTCTCACTCCCCCTGCTTGTGTTCCCTCTCTGCATCTCTCCCTGTCAAATAAATAAATAAATAAATAAATAGTCTTTTTTAAAAAAGTAAAAAATCTATTTATTGGGTGATTAAAAAGGAGGGAGAAACCAGCTTGTGGCTTAATCCATTCCTTTCACCAAAGCAAAGACTGGGTTCTGGGTTCTTTGCGTGGTAAGAATGAAGAGAGGGTCACTGTGGTCAGACAAGGGAGCTGGGATCATTTTGGGGAGCAGAGAGTAAGAACAGCAATAGCTCTTGCCTAGATAGACCATTCATTACATGAAAGAGAAAATTCATTACAATTCATGATTTACAATTTACAAAATACAGCGGGTTGGCTGGGACAAGGGCTGGGTGGGAGGTGCCTCTCACCACTTCTCCAGCTGTTCCAACCCTCCATCGGAAGGGGCTCCAATGCAGGCTTTCTGCTGCTGGACTTTCCATTCCTCCAACCTGGGCAGCAGTAGCTCAACGAGGGTTGTTAATTGGCCTAGCAATGCTTTGATGAGATCCAGCACTTCCTAAGAAAGACATAAAGTGAGTGGTGAACACTTCTCACCATCACCCTGCACCACCCAACTGGGGAGGAAGACAAAGATGCCAAGGCTAAGAGGCCAGGGCTCCCACATCCCGCATTTCCCCCAGCTCCCTGCTGCCCACTCCCTCTGTCTGCCTCCCACCTTTCTCCTTTTGTCCAATTCATTGAGAGTCTCCTGCAGAAGCTGCCGCTGTCTCGTCTGATGGGGGTCTAAAGAGAGTGTCTTCACTGGATGGCAGGAGCCGGAGCGAGACAAATGCTCAGACTTGGGCTCCTTCCCCTCTCCATCCTGACCAGGACCTCAGTCAGATTTGGGGTGGGGCAGGGGGAGTTTTCAAGGCAGAGGAAGGGGAACCAAGCAAAGCAGAGGCACCTCTGGGCCCTTGGGCAAATTGAGTGCTCGTGCCAGAACCAAAAGCCCACTCAATCTGCTAAGGCAGTTTTCCATGCAGCTCCCCCAGCGTCCACCAGCTGTGCCTCAGCCACACATCCAGCCCAACCTCCACAGCACTGGCTGGCCCTTGTAGCTTTGCCTGGCGGTGGGATTGTAGCTGGTGCAGCGTCGTAGCCAGAGAAGGTTACTGCTTCCTGCGGCTCTTCACTTCTCCCCTCTTCCACCCCTGGCCTCCCAGCAGGAGCTGGTGTTTCTCCCACCGCTCGGTGTGCTTGCTTCCTACCTTGGGCCTGGATCCTATATCGGAAGCAGAAGACATCCTGCTGGTCTTTCAGGTGGCAGATGGATTTCACCAGCGTCTGTAGAGGGGATAAGACCCAGATGAGGCTGCTTCTGTGGGAGGTGGCAGGCTGAGCCCTACCCACCCTGACTCTTGCCACATCTACCCACCTCCATCATAGCCTTTAATTCCAGGATCCGGGATTCAATCTCATGCTGCTGGCTCTCTACGGGTGCTTCGAGGGCTGCCTCTCCTGGCTCCTGAAATAAGAGACTCTGAGCACATTTCAACTCTGACCTTTCATCCCTGAAATCCAGGCCTGCAATTATGCATATCACAGGATGTGGAGGAGAATCTTGTTCTGAGACAAACTTCTGAGTCCTTTCCATAGTCATTCTCTACTCCAGGAGATTTCGAAATCACTACAAATTGTTCTTACCGACTGAGCCCTCTGAGCCTGGATCAGAATTCTTTTTTCTTCCAGAAGCAGATTAAAGATCATCTCAACCAACTGGGTAGGGCCCTGGGGAAGGGCCTGCAGTAGGAAGATAAAGAATTGACTGAACTCAACTGTCTTCAATGATCTAGCCCTCCAGACCTTCCCCACCAGTGACCCCAGTATGTCCCCCTCCTTCAGGGTCTCTAGCCCTTTCCCTCTTCACCATTGGTACCTTAAAACCTAACCTCTTCCCAACAGGGTCATCTAGACTTTGTCTTTCTCTCTGCCAGTGAGCCCCCCAAGTCCAGACCTTGTCCTCCCTTTCCCCGGATCTGCAGGTCCTGTTCCATACCCTAAACCATACCCCTCTATGCTCAGTTCCCTTTCTGTTCAGCTTTTTGGCTATTCCTAGCTCCACCGAGTACCTGAATGTCCCGAGAGAATTTTCGCAAGTTGTGCTGTAGTAACAAGAGGTCAGGGTCCTGGCTGCAGCGACCCCACTCGTTGTTCAGTTGGTCTAAGAAGTGGAAGAACAGCACGGTAGCCTTGGAATTATCATTTCCCAGTGCAGCCTCTTGCCTGGAGTCCAGGAATGACAAGGATTAGTATCTCGGCAAGGTTGCTACTGTCTTTTGAGGCCTTCTAACCCCTTCCTGCCTTTGGTGTCTCCAGGATCATGGGGGCTCAGAAGAAACTACTTTCTTCATCCCACCCGTACCCAACTTCCTGAGGCACTCACCAGTTCTGGTCTTCAATCCAGACAGCTAAGTACTGTCGAATGTCCATGGGCAGAAGGCTATCTGAGTACAGCTGGTGCAGCTGATCCTGAAATGGGTTGCTGAGATTCTGTAACATCTCCCACTGCGCCATTTGGGGTCTGAGTCTGAGTCTTCCAGGTTCCAACCAGAAATTTTGCTAGACTAAATCAGCTACAGTCTCATGATTGCTTATCACTACAATAAAGATTTTTAATTATACAGGTAAGAAAAAAATGCACACACACACACACATACACAATTAAAGCTACATTGACCCCACTCCTAATCTTGGTCCCTTCCCCTTTTCTCTTCACAAGTAACAAGTAACCAGTATTATCAGCTTGGTTCACATTCTTCCAGAGAGTACTATTTAAGAGCTCCAGTATGTGCGCCTCTTTGTTTTAACGATAATTGTTGAACACACACCAAGCAGAGTGAATAGTACAAGAACCATCCATGTACCCATCATTCAGCTTCACTAAACAATATTTCCACCATCTTTATTTCATCTATCACCCTCAATGAATTTATTTTATATTTATTTGCTTGTGTTTGTATTCACTTACATCATAGATCATAAATAGGTCATCAATATTTATTTCAGCATGATCCCTGCTGGCCCCAAAGTTTTATCAAGGGCTGAAACCTCTTTAGAGATAGGTATACCTTATAATCTGGTCTCCATATAGGGAGGAGGAACTCCATTCCAGATTTTTAAATACTGTGCAAGGGTCACTCAATCCCTAAGACTGTGTTACTTTTAAGACCTCTATCAACCTCTGATTCTTCTTGTAGATTATCAACTTTGTGAAAGACCCAGAAATTTCTTCTCCTCTTCCCTCCACTGGGGCAGGGTTGGGCAAAGAAAGCAGAGGAGTTTGTTTTTTTACAATGAAATTTCACTCAAAACTGGTTCTTGAGTCACCAAGTAGGCTGGGTTAAAAATCTTTCTTCCTCTCTTTCCCCTCCCCTTGCCATCTGTCTGTTTAGGAAATCAAAACTTATTCTTGCTGCAACCTGAAATTAACAGAAAAGGGTATTTACATACATTTGTGGTCTAAAGAAGGTCACGTGATCTTATTACAAATGAAACAAAAATATCTCGGGTGGGAAAGAGTCTCTTCTACCAGTATGAACAATCATGAGATGCTTTTTAACGTCCCTGAAGTGGAAACACGGGAAGGAAAGGACTGGTCAGGAGCTCCTATTTTTCATTTTAATCCTTCTACTAGCGCTTGGCTTTTTAAACTATGCACCCGTACTGCTTTAAAAAAAACAAATGAAGGGGCCCCACTTCTCAAGGAACGAATCTCGGCTAGTATTAAAAGAGCACGGTGGCAAGTTAACCCTGAGGTTTAAATATGAAAAAAACAAAACAACAAAAACCCATGGTCTTCCCAAAATAGATCGCAAACACGAAGGTTAAAGGCTGTAATACTTAAGGTTTTTTCCCAGCTATCCCTCATTCTTTCAGGCATATATTTTGTGTTCAATCAGCTTTTCGGAAAAGAATTGCATTTTGTATGTGACCTCAGGCAAATCGTTTCACCTTTCTGCCCCTTAAACTTCTTAACAATGAAGGAAGTGAAATCTGATCTACCTTTAGACGTCGTTTTTTTGGTGAAAATCAAAATTCAGACAGACCGGAAGGCAAAAGCACTGGCTAAGGGTACCGGAGGCTGCCGGGGAGTTTGGGAAGATGGGTGTTAGGGCTGGAGAGCTGGGCTGGATGGGTTAGATTCGGTTATGCAGCAGGAGACAGCTATGTCAGCCTGAAGACGCAGCTTTACCACTACCGGGCGTACCCCCGGGGCCTGCCGCCTTTCCCACGCAGGAACTCGCGCCAGCCTCCAGACCCCCGCGCGCCCTCTCTGGGCCCATACCTGGTAAGGGTCGCAATCCCGTCTCTCTCCAGCGGCTCACGGCAAGGCTTCCGGCCGCAAGAGCTCCTGCGCGCTCGCGCTCAGCCCTCGGCTTCGGCCCGCCCCTCGGGTCCGCCCCCTTGTAGCTGACCCGCTGGAGCGGAAGGCTGAACGTGAGAGCCCGCCATTCGCTGCCTGGCAACCCCGACGCTGGCTGCCATTCAGCCAAACTTCCCTAAATTCATTGGCGCTGCCACAACTCCTCCCCCCGAGGGGCGTGACAAGAGGCGCCGAAACCACACCCCCAGCTCGAGCGATTGGCGGGGTTGCTCAACTACGCCCCGCCCCGTGCGCGCGGAGGGAGGAGTCCAATTAATGGAATAGCCTGGGACTGTAACAGCTGATTTCCGAGAACTCTGGCCACAGGAACGAAACCGAGAGAAGTCCGGGACACTGCAGGCTCTAAGAGCTCCATGAGAGCTGGGACCGGAATTTCGACACTTTGGGATAGGAAGGGAAGAGCTGTAGTCATAAATATTTATTGATGGTACCTTGCTAAGAACTTGAGGTTCATTGTATCGTTTTTAATTGCCAAAACCCATCCAGGTGAAAATGAGAATCACAGACATTTTGAAAACTGAGCTTGGGGAAAAGTTGTTACTGGTCAGTGATCACTGAGGCTCTTACAAGTGGAGCCTGGATTCAAATCTAAATCCTCGGACTCCAAACCCCAAACTTTAAAATTCCTACATTTTGCAGCACTGCCTTCCTCCTTGATGACAAACCAGAGATTTGGATTTTGAACATACACACATTACAGCTTGTCAAAATATTAGATTTATTCATTCTGTGATCACCACCTTTTATATCCCAAGATTGCCATTCCCAGGATCTAAATCATAGCCATTAAGTAAACCCTGAACTAATCAGGGAGCTGGACTAACACCAAAGGGCCACAGTAGTTGTTTCTTCCAAGTCACATCTGAGGTCCCCCCAAGACCTCCTTGCTGATCTCTGGCAGAGTTGTGTTTACCTCTTTCACATAGTAATACTGGATCAATTGTTCAATCCCAGCTTTCACTGCAGGTTTAAGTACAGTGCTGATTAGGAGTCCTGTGGGTCCCCCAGACAATCCAGCCATGGTCATCAGAAGGTCATAACCCATATCTATGACCCCATCTTGGCCTCGTTCCTTGGCCTTGTCTGAACAGTTCTGAGCAGCATAATACAAAGCTGTGCCGAGACTGTAGTAGGTTCCCACTTCTGGCAACAACCGGGCTATATTGTACACACCTTGCTCCTGTTCCTGCTCACAGTTATTGATTGGGGGGGAGCGCCGGGCCCTTGCTGGGCCTGACTGCTCCCTGGCCAAAAGCTGTAGAGCAGAGAATATGGCATCCTCTGAAACCGCCCTTCTGGTGCTTCTACTTTTCTGGAGCTCTTGAAGATGGTGGATGAGTTTCTGTGTAGCTTTTACACCCCCCTGGTGGTACAGCTGAAGTTGCAGGGTCCAGACATCAGCCTGACAACCAGCTTTCTCCAGGGCCATCACCAGTGGCAAGGCTACCAGGAACTTGGGTAGAGGAGCCATGTGAGTGAAGCCAGGCAGGGACTTTGGGAGCAGAGTCTGGCAGGACAAGGGGTCTGAGGAAGGTGGCCAGGATCTCAAGGATGAGGGAATATTTGTCCAGTTTCCATGTGAAATGACATCCACAGGGTACAGCAGGAGGTAGCAAAAAAGCAGCTCAACTTGTATCGTGATGAATCTGAGGCCACACATGTCTGAAACAGAGTACACTGGAGAGGGGAGAAACCAGAAACACACAAAACGTTTCCCTAAGGGCTGTGGTCAAAAAGGAGCCTACAACTCAGGGCACACCTCATCCATCATCTCTAAACTTCTGTTATTTTTAGGTGAAGCCCCAAGAATCAAGAAATGCAGCCCAAGTGTTCCCACTTGGCCTTCCCCATCTTCAAGTCACCAGAGACTTCTCTGCTTTATTGCCACCCATTTTTATGGGGCCCCAAATTACCACAGAGTTCAGGTGAGAAGTGAGACTGTCTTGATAGGTTTGGTTGCTCCTCGATCCAGTTCTGCCCACTTCTCTGCCCATGAAGAAAAGAGATATTTGCTTTCCCCCATAATCAATAAGAGATATTTGTCTGCAAATATTTGTCCATTTGTATTGGCTGCTCAGACCTTGTCCCTTTGTCCCACATTGACCTCAACACCTAAGACCCTGTTCTTTGGCATTTCCTACATGTCCCTGTCACTTTTCCACTCTAGCTCACAATATTAGCTGGGAGACCCAGAGTCGGGAGAAATTAAATATCTATGATTTGCTCTTATTGTATTACTTCTCAGTTTAAGAATTAAATTAGTGAGTTACAGTGTCTAGTTGGGGATTTAGTACAGGGTGGATGAAAGAGAAAAAGGTTAAATAACCTCTCATGCTTAGTATATATGACATGCACAGTATATGATGACTGAAAGAAAGAAAAGAGAAAAGCAAAATAGAGTAAGAACTAGGGGCTGGGAGCTACTAAGCGGAGAGGGTCAAGGCTAACACCAGTCACATGTGTGATTTAGCTCTGGCAAGAAATTAAGTACATCTGTCCTGAGTGGTTGTCTCCCTTTCTTTTTCCTTTTTTTAAAAAATGTTTTTTAACTTATTTGTCGGAGAGAGAGAGAAAGCTCAAGTAGGGGGAGCAGCAGGCTCTCTGCTGAGCAGGGAGCCCGATGAGGTGCTCGATCCCAGGACCCTGGGATCATGACCTGAGCTGAAGGCAGACACTTAACCGACTGAGCCACCCAGGCACCCCTGGTCTTCTACATTTCTAACTACCTACTATGTCCCATCTTTGAACATAGTCCTGAGAAAAGAGACTTGTTGCCTAGCTGGCACTGAATATCTGAAGTAAATGTAGACAAATTCCTGAATGAATTTCTCCATAAAGCACTCCCAAATAACTGTGGAATGTTTGATAAGTTATATTGTAATCATCCGTAGACACAGAGAGGTTCTTAACTTGGAGTTTTCTTCAGCTTTTTTCCTAATTCTTCCTCACACTCCCAATACTCATTCCTGCAGCTCTAAGGGGTATTGACAGCAACATCTTTGAACTGTGTCACCAGCAACATCGCAGATGACTGGTAGACCTACCACACCAGTGTGTGTATTTGCCACCAACAGTACATGCCTCAGGCTAAACAGCTGAGTGTTATGTTCATCCAAGCTTCCCTGCAGGTCCTCCCAGATCCCTCAGAGTGAACTTAGTATTGCCAATGCTTCCCTCCTCATTGTGCTCTCCTCTCATGGAGGACAGTTTCAGTGATGGCTTTTCCTCCCATCCTATCAAGCGAAGCTGCAGAATGTGGGCTTCAGTCAGGCAGCCAGCCTCATCCAGGGCCACCCAGAGAGCTAAGTTGGATAGGTACTCAGGCAGAGGGGCTAAGGAGGAGGCGCTATGCAAGAGATCCGGGCAGGTCTTGGGATCTGGGAGAGGGATTTGGCTGGAGAGTGTGTTTGGAGGATGGCCAATTTTTGTCAAAGATGGCTGGAAGTTCAGGGCCCCTTTCTGGCCATTTCTTGGGAAGACAGCCAACGGGTACAGCAAGACACAGCAAAGGGATGCCCGGCTGGCCCAATCTGTAGGGCATGAGACTCTTGATCTCGAGGTTGTAAGTTTGAGCCCTATGTTGGGTGTAGAGATTACTTAAAAATAAAATCTTTTTAAAAAAAAGGACATGGCAAAGGAGCAGCACAGCCTTGATCATGGTGGGTCAGCAGGAACAACCCACAGGAAACAGGAAAGAAGTAGTGGTCAGGGTGGGAAGTGGGGAAAGGCTTGGGACAAAGAGACACCAAGACTAGTCAGAGCTAAGAAGTGGCTCTACCCTTGGGGACTTCAGTTACCCTGGACATAGCTTCACCCCCACCCTTATAAGCTGTGGGCAGTCCTCACCTGCTCCAGAAGGAAACGAGCCAGAGGAACAAGAAGGTCTAAACACGTCGTTTCCTTGGTGCTTCTCTAATCTGAATGCTAACCTTCTCTATACCCCAGTCAAAAAAAAAAGTTGGCCCTTCTGGAAACAGTGAAGGACATATGTTCACAAATATTTATCCACCTCTTCCTGGCTCAGGCTTTCCCCCTCACCTTTGCCCCATGCTGACAAACGGGCCATTGCTCTTTGTGGCTACTACTTTTCCTGCCTCACATCCCTGTAACCCTAAGGATTTCTCTAGACCTAAATCTGAATCAGGAAAAATTCCTCAGTCTCTTCTGGAGAAGCAGGGAGGCAAAAGGCAGGGATGCCAATGATTTCTGGGGAGGAGACCCCAAAACAGTTCTCATTCAATGGACTTACCAGGTAAAAAAAAGAGAGAGAGAGAGAGAAAATAGAACCTACTGGCAAGTCAGATCAAATCAGAGCAACTTATGTTTTTATTTTGTCATCCCAGCACAAAACCCTAATTAAACACATGGATTACCCTGATAGTACATATTTCTAAGTCTGTACCAGTGTAGGAATTGATCTTCATTTCTCATTTCTAAGGGTCTAGATGAGAAACTATAGTCTAGAAAACAGGGACCACGGCATAAGGTGCCTCCTAAAACCTGGTACAAAAATCCCATCATTTTGGGTGCCTGGGTGGCTCAGTGGGTTAAAGCCTCTGCCTTCTGCTCAGGTCATGATCTCAGGGTCCTGGGATCGAGGCCCACATCGGGCTCCCTGGTCAGTGGGGAGCCTGCTTCCTCCTCCCTGCCTGCCTCCTGCCTACTTGTGATCTCGCTCTCTCTCTCTCACTGTCAAATAAATAAATAAAATCTTTAAAAAAAATAAAATCCCATCATTTTGCCATACAGGTTCCTTGCTGGTGCTATCATCTAACTCTGGCAGACAGCCAAAGCCAAATGTATTAGGCTAATGAACAAATCCCAGGTCCCTTCTCCTACCTTACTCATTCCTCAGTCCCAGGAGGGGCCCTAAGAAGCAAAAAGGAATCAGGGTGGGGGGGCAGTTTTCTAGAACAAGAGGAGTAAGTCTTCAGGGAGCTACTGGGACACAATCCTAAAATTGGGAGAAGGAAGAATTGGATCTAGAGGCATCCAATGCTGCTGCCTGAAATTCCTGGAGTCCAAATCCATGGAGTGCCTCAAGGCTCTGCTGCTTCTCAACAGTTCAGGGAAGTGTTTGGATCCTGTCAGATCCTTCCATTTCTGACTGGAGTTCGCCGTCCATAACAGGGCCCATCTTCACATCCAGTTTGTCAGTCAGCATCACCATCCCCCTCAATATGAAAATGGCTTTTGGGTGAAGTTCCTCCATTTTCCAACTCTAGTGCCTTGGGAGTGACCGGGGAGAGAGAAAAGAATGTGTAAATATGGCAGGGGGAGGAAAAGTGGTGATGAGTTCGTCTCCAGGACCAAGGAGAAAAATGACAGAAGGTTGAAGGCAAAAGCAGGTCCCCCCCAATCCGACTCCCTAACTTTGCTCCTGTCCTTGTCTTCCACCTGTTCCTCATCAACTCTCATCAGTTGTCAGCTGTTTTTTTTTTTTTTCTGGTGGTTGTTTCAATTAGTAGAGGTTTTTTTTTAGGTAGTTTATTATTTATTTATTTACTTTTAAGATTTTGGTTATTTGAGAGAGAGAGAGAGAGGGAGAGCACAAGCAGGGGGAGCAGCAGGCGGAGGGAGAAGCAGGCTCCCCACTGAGCAAGGAGCCCAAAGTGGGACTCAATCCAAGGGTCCTGAGATCATGACCTGAGCCAAAGGCAGACACTTAACTCATTGAGCCACCCAGGAATCCCAGTAGTTTATTTTTTAGAGTAGTTTCAGGTTTATAGGAAAATTGAGCATGAACGACTCAGTCCCCAAATATTAAAATATTTCCTGTATTAATATCTTACATTAGTGTGGTACATTTGTTAAGGTTGATTATTATATTAAAGTTTTTTATCTTATTATGTATTACTATTATTATTACCTAAGTCCCTTGTTTACATTAGGGTTTAATTCTTTGCATCCTATACTTCTATGGTTTTTAGGAAATACATAATGTCATACATCTACCTTTATGGTATCATACAGAGTACTTTTTTTTTTTTTTTTTTTTTTTAAAGTTTTTTTTTTTTTTTT
>LNAC01000236.1:1771477-1788512 GCA_002007465.1 Ailurus styani
ACAAGTAGGCAGAGAGGCAGGCAGAGAGACAAGGAGAGGAGGAAGCAGGCTCCCTGCTGAGCAGAGAGCCCGATGCGGGCCTCGATCCCAGGACGCTGAGATCATGACCTGAGCCGAAGGCAGAGGCTTTAACCCACTGAGCCACCCAGGCGCCCTCATACGGAGTACTTTTCACTGCCCTAAAAGTCTTGGGTGCTGTTTTAGCTACCATTCCCTATCAGCCTGGTCTCCCCTGAAATGGGCGGCATCAAAGTTAACTCCATCAGCCCCCAGAGCAACGTGGCTGGTACATACATACTCAACAGACAGTAGTCGCGCTCTTCTCCCGCGGGGACACTCTCCTTTCATTGGCTTACAGAGCACCCCCCCCCCCCCCCCCGGGNTTTGTGCTTAGCACTTCTCATCAGGCCCTTGCTCTCCAGAGACCTCCGGTTCCAGCTCTGGCTGAAACTTTCCTCTGAGTGACTTAAAGAATCCTCTAACTTGGGGTGACTGATTGGCTCAGTAGGTAGAGCATGTAACTCCTGACTGCGAGGTTGTATCAGTTCAAGCCCCATGTTGGGTATAGAGATTACTTAAAAATAAAATCTTAGGGGCACTTGGGTGACTCAGTTGGTTAAGCGACTGCCTTCGGCTCAGGTCATGATCCCGGAGTCCCGGGATGGAGTCCCACATCGGGCTCCCTGGTTGGCAGGGAGTCTGCTTCTCCCTCTGACCTCTCTTCTCTCATTCTCTCTCTCTCTCTCAAATAAATAAATAAGATCTTTAAAAAATAAAATAAAATCTTAAAAACAAACAAAAGAATCCTCTAACTTTCTTGGGCTTCAGCTTGTCTGGATTCCACAGGAAGTTTTCCTGTGGCATCAAGGAAGTTGAAAATGGCAGCAAAGTGAAAGAACCAGCCTCTAGATCAGCACACTGTTAGTATTCACAGCTACTTTGTGCCTAATACTGTGCCGGTGAAGATCTGCAAGTGCTGGGCCCTCATTAATATTGCTCTATTCACCTACATATGCCTAGTCTTTAGTCATCACTCCCAACTGACACCCAATGCCCAGAATCGTGACCATATAGGAGGCACTGGATGCATGTATCTACTAATTGGATGTAGTAATAAACACACTTTTGGGACCTAAAGCTGAATAAGACATAATCCTTTCAAGGAACTCACAGTCTGATGGGAGAAGAACAAATCAGATGGAACACTGTAAGATTGGCACTTTATCAGGGGAATGAACAAATCCCAGCTAGAAAGTGATTGCTTGTGGCTTAAGGTTTCAAGAGTGATGAAGACTGCATCACAAAAACAAACACATTTGAGCTGATTCTAGAAGGATGAGACAGGAGTTGGATAGAGCCCACCAGCAGAGGGACTGTCCTAGTCAACAGTCTGGTGGCAGGAAGAGGCCTGCTCTGTGAGGGTGATTCAAGATAGTCTGAGGGGCTGGGGCACATGGCTGGCTCCATCAGTAGAGCATATGACTCTTTTTTTTTTTTTTAAGATTTTATTTATTCATTTGACACACACAGAGAGAGAGATTACAAGAAGGCGGAGAGGCAGGCAGAGAGAGAGGAGAGAGGAGGAAGCAGGCTCCCTGCTGAGCAGAGAGCCCGATGCGGGCCTTGATCCCAGGACGCTGAGATCATGACCTGAGCCGAAAGCAGAGGCTTTAACCCACTGAGCCACCCAGGCGCCCGAGCATATGACTCTTAATATAAGTGTTGTAAGTTCAAGCCCCATGTTGGTGTAAAGATTACTTTAAAAAAAAAAGAAAAAAAATTTTTTAAAGATTTTATTTATTTATTTATCAGAGAGAGAGAGAGAGAGAGAGAGAGAGAGAGAGCACAAGCAGGGGGAACAGCAGACAGAGCAGGCAGAGGGAGAGCAGGCAGAGGCTGAGGAAGGAGCCCACTGAGGGACTCCATCCAAGGATCCTAGGATCATGACCCGAGCCGAAGGCAGCCACTTAACCAACTGAGCCACCCAGGTGTCCCTAAAATAAAATTTTTTTTAAAAAAAGTTGGGCGAGGGCAACAGTGTAAAATAAGGCAGTTGAAGCTGCAAAGTCTTGCTGAGATGAGGTATGCTATTCTGGACTCAGACTCTGTCCTGAAAGAAATGGGAGACCATCAAATGCTCTTGAGCAGGGGAAAGATATGATTAGAAGCACATTTTAAAAGGAATTCTGCAGGTAGAATGGAACAGGAATGAAAGGAAAGAAGAGACTGGGACAAGGAATCTTAAGACAGTCAGATACTGTAGGAGTCAAGGTCAGAAATGAGGAACGACATACTCTGGGGTTAGAACCAATGTAATATGTGACTCATTCTCCTAAGCTCCTTTGGCAACAGCTGCAGTTCAACCTTTATTTGCCCTGTGAACCTGTGTGGTAGGATTTAAGGGAGAGAAAATCCGTTTCTTAGAGCCCTAACCACAGCCTCAAGAGCTCTCAGTAGCTGGATGGGGGTAAAAACCAAAACCAAAACCAAAAACCCAGGAAGCAAGTGAAAGATTATTTAACATAATAAGCATGTGGTCTCTTTGTTGGGTGATGAAAATGGTCTAGAACTAGATAGTGGTGATGAATGCAAAACACTGAGCATATAACAAAAGCCAACAAGTTGTACACCTTAAAATGTTTAAAATGCTTAATCGTTATCTGAATTTTACCTTAAAAATACATTCAAAATCTAGAAGGATTCATCACCAGCAGGCCTGTACTAACTATAGGCAAGGTCCTAAATCTCTTCAATTCTGTGAAGGCTGAGAGGTAAGAAAGCTACAGAAGAAAAGTTGGAAGCTAGTAGTGGTTAGTTCATGAGGTTTAAGGAAAGAAGCCATTATCATAACATGAAAGTACAAGTAGGCCAAGAGGTGACATAGAAACTGCAGCAAGTCATCCAGATCAAGGGGCGCCTGGGTGGCTCAGTCGGCTAAGCATCTGCCTTTGGCTCAGGTTATTTATTTTCAAAGATTTAAAAAAATTTTTTTGACAGAGAGACACAGCGAGAGAGGGAACAGAAGCAGGAGGAGTGGGAGAGGGAGAAGCAGGGTTCCCACGGAGCCGGGAGCCCGATGCCAGGACCCTGGGACCATGACCTGAGCTGAAGGCAGACACTTAACGACTGAGCCACCCAGGCATCCCAGGTTATTTACCTGAGAGAGAGATAGTGAGAGAGAGCACAGGCAGGGAGGAGAGAGAAAAGCAGACTCACCACTGAGCAGGGAGCCCCATGTGGGGCTCGATCGCAGGACCCTGAGATCACAACCTGAGCCGAAGGCAGACACTTAACCCACTGAGCCACCCAGGCACCCCACAGCACATCTATTTATATAACATGGTGTACTAAATATTTTAAGTCCACTGTTCAGACCTACTGCTCAGAAAAAAGATCCCTTTCAAAATAGTACTCCTCATTGACAATGTACCTGGTCACCCAAGAGCTCTGATGGGAGCTTCCCAATGAGATTAATGTTGTTTTTATGCCTGCTAACACCACATACACTCTGCAGCCCAGGGTTCAAGGAATCATTTTGGCTTTCGAGTCTTACTATTTGAGAAATATATTTTCCAAGGCTCCCATAGATAGTGATTCCTCTGATGGATCTGAGCCAAGTAAACTGAAAATCTTTTGGAATGGAATCACCATGCTAGATGCCATCAAAAACATTCATGGGGCGCCTGGGTGGCTCAGTTGGTTAGGTGTCTGCCCTCAGCTCACTCAGGTCATGATGCTGGAGTCCTGGGATCAAGCCCTGCGTCAGACTCCCTGCTCAGTGGGGAGTCTGCTTCTCCCTCTCTCTCTACTGCTCCTCCTGCTTGTGCTCTCGCTCTGTCAAATAAATAAAATCTTTAAATAAAATATACATAAATTAAAAAAAAAGAACATTCGTGATTCAGGGCACTTGGGTAGCTCTGTCAGTTGCGCGTCCGACTCTTGATTTTGACTCAGGTCCTGATCTCAGGGTCGTGAGACTCCAGCCCCTGTGGAGTCCTGTGTCAGGTTCCAGGCTCAGCACAGAATCTGCTTTTTTCCCCTCTCCCTCTGCTACCCCCTCTGCTTCCACTCTCTCTCTCTCTCAAATAAGTGTAAATCTTAAAAGAAAAAAAAAAAGAACATTCATGATTCATGGGGAGAGGCCAAAATACCAACATGAACAGGAGTCTGGGAGAAGTTAATCCCAACTCTCAAGGAAGACATTGCGGTCTTCAAGACTTTAGTGAAGGAAGTCACTGCAGATGTGACGGAAACAGCAAGACAACTAGAATAAGAAGTGGAGCCTGAAGATGGGATTCAGTGGCTGCAACCTCATGATAAAACTTTCTCATATGAGCAGTTGTTTCTTATAGATGAGCGAAGAAAGTGGTTTCTTGAAATGGGATCTCCTTCTGGTGAAGATGCTGTGGAGCGAAGAAAGTGGTTTCTTGAAATGGGATCTCCTTCTGGTGAAGATGCTGTGGAGATTGTTGAAATGACAGCAAAGAATTTAGAATGTTACATAAACTTAGTTGATAAAGCAGCAGCGGGGTTTGAGAGGATTGACTCCAATGGTGGAAGAAGTTCCACTGTGGGTAAAATGCTATTGAGCAGCATCACATGCTACAGAGAAATCATTCATGAAGGGAAGAATCAATCAATGCACCAAACTCCACTGTTGTCTTATGTTAAAAATTGCCACAATGGCACCATCTGGGTGGCTCAGTTGGTTGGGTGTCTGTGACTCTTGGTTTTGGCTCAGGTCAGGATCCCAGGGTCCTGGGATAGAGCCCCAAGTCAGGCTCCCTGCTCAGTGGGGAGTCAGTTTCTCCCCCTGCCACTCCCCCACTCATGCTCTCTCTCCAATAAATAAATGTAATCTTTAAGAAAAAATTCAAAACTACGGGGTAAATAAATGGAAAAGGACAGCAATACCTCTGTACCTAATCACAGTAAATGGTCTATTCTTGATAAGAAAAACCGGTAAAAGAAATTGGGGCTGGAAGTTTCAAAGAAGGCTGGCAGATCAGGGCCCCTTTAAGGGCATTTCTTGGAAAGACAGCCCATGGGGACAGCAAGGCACAGCAGAGGAGCAGGAACAGCCCTGCTGAAAAGCAGCAATGCTCAGGTTGGGAAGTGGGGAAAGGCTTGGCATAAAGATATACCAAGACCAGTCTGAGCTGGGAAGTATCTCAGCCCTTGGAAACTTCAATTACCCTGGAGATAGCTTCACCCCTACCTTTAAAGGCTGTGGGAGGGAAAACCAACCAACCAACCAACCAACCAATTAGGAGGAACAAGGCAGTCCAAACGCACCCTTTACCTAGGGCTTTCCCTGATCTGAATGGTTATTTCCTGAATCTCTCCTTCACCCTACCTTAGCCAGAAACACAGGCAGCCAGGAAGCTGACAGTTTCCAAGAATTGGGAAGGACATGACATTTTTAATATTTATCCATCTCTTTCTTGCCCAGACTTTATCTTCCATTCTGCCCCAAGCTGGCAGACTGACTCTTGCTCCTTTTTGTGACTCCTGCTTCTTCCTGCTGGATACATTTGTCACCTTGAAGATTTACCCTAGACAAAGGATCTGGAAGTGAGAATGTTTTCATGTCTTCTGTAGGGAAGGCAGGAGAAAAGGGATGGGTGATGGTTTCTTTTAACCCGAAGAGTTAAAAGTTCTTCTTCCAAGAACATAGCAAGTGGAAGGCTGGGGTACTTAGACAGATTGACAAATCAGATCACCGGTGGCAACTTTTAATTTAATTAAAACATGTTTAATTTAATAACAAACACATTCATCATCTAGAGAGTACTGCATCCTAACCCTACCTCAACTGCAGGAATTAGGTTCAATCTGGTGTCTAGGGGGAGATCACAGGAAAGAAATGAGGATGGGAGCATCTGGTGCCTTTTAAATTGGTGGAACACCCCCCCCCCATCATGTGACAAAGTTCCCTATTTGGTGCTGTGACCCACCTCTAGCAGAAAGCCAAAAGGGGTCCAAGGTGCCTTTTATATGTCACTCGCTTCTCCCATTTGCTCAGGGGCACTGCTAACCAAAAGAAATGGATCCTAGAAGAAGAGGAGTAAGTCTCTGGAGAGCTACTGAGGCAGACTGCTAAAACTGGGAGAAGCAAGGAGTGACTGCAGAATTGTCCAGTGCTGTTGCCTGAACTTCCTGAACTCCAGAGCTGCTTCTGTCTGGTAAGAGAAGTTTCTGGGTCCTGTGTGACCCTCTGAACTCTGACTTAATTCCCCACCTAAAAATGGACTATCCCTTTCCCGAAGCTTCTGGCTCTTCAGTCACTCTCATCTTCATCCTCAATCTGGAACCGTTTCTTCCTTTGGATTTCTGGAACTCTCGACCCTGGGGGAAGGGGAATGACAGGGGTGAGAAGAGAGAGTATCTAAGTTAAGAGAGAAGAATGGGGGTAGTGTTGATCTTCAGGACTGAGGAGAAGTGCTAGAGGTGAGAAGAGAAAGCAGATCCCAATCAGACAGCCTACCTTTGCTCCTGCCGTCCTCTTCTTCCCCTTCCTCATCGCTGTCTAGCAGTTGTCGCTTCCTGGGTGCCATTTTCAGCTGTTCTTTCTCGCCAGCAGCCCCTGCCCCTGAAATGACCATAAGAGGCATGGAATTAGGGAGCCAAGCCCTCATATTCTCAAAATACCCTATCAGCCATCACAGTCAACATGGTTGGCCCATAGTTACTACCCAACAGGTAAGTGGTCTTACCCCTTGGGGACACCAGGCCAGCTTTCTTTCTTCGGGCTAACAGGAGGGCACTTAGGGCCTGTGCATGGTGCTCCTTCTGGTGCTCCTCTTCAGGGCCTTGCTCTTTAGGGACATTAAGTTCTAGTACTGGCTGAAGTTTCCCCTCCTCCTCTGGCTGACTCAAAGAAGCTGCTACCTTCCGGAGCTGAGTCGGACTCAGCTTAGCTGGAATTCTCCAGAAGGTTTCCTACAGGAGCAAAAAAGTTGAAAATGGGAGTAACACGAAAGGAGCAGACTCCAGCTCACCAGTTCTTTTTTTTTTTTTTTTTAAGATTTTATTTATTTGACAGAGAGAGATCACAAGTAGGCAGAAAGGCAGGCAGAGAGAGAAGAGGAAGCAGGCTCCGCTGAGCAGGGAGCCCGATGTGGGCCTTGATCCCAGGACCCTGAGATCATGACCTGAGCCGAAGGCAGAGGCTTTAACCCACTGAGCCACCCAGGTGCCCAGCTCACCAGTTCTTGATATTATTCATGAATAAATATGATCCCACATTGGTGGAGATCCACAGTCTGTCAGTTCTACTTATTGCTTATTTATCCAATGTATGCATAATGTCTAGCACAGTGCCTGATACATCAGGTTTCCAATAAATTCAGTTGTTAATTAAATAAATCGGTGAATGGATATCAGGGATCTAAAGGTGAATCAGGGGCTGCCTGGGTGGCTCAGTTGGTTAAGTGGCTGCCTTTGGCTCAGGTCATGATCCCAGGATCCTGGGATCAAGTCCTACATCAGGCTCCTTGCTCAGTGGGGAGCCTGCTTCTCTCTCTGCCTCTGCCTTCCACTCTGCCTGCTTGTGCTCTCTCTCTCTGACAAATTAAAAAAAAAAAAAAAAGGTGAATCATATATGATCCCTGCTTTCAAGAAACCCGCAATCTAGTGGAAGAGAGAACCAACATACTGTAACATCACAGGATTGGGGCTACATCGAGGGAATGAGCAAATCCCAGCTACCAAAGTTAGTACTTTCACTTCAGGGGTGGAAGGAATGATAGGGACTGCTTCTCTGAGGAGGGGACAACTGAACTGACTCTTGACCTGAGTAGAGGTTCAGCAGAAGATGGGTGATTGGTGACCGTCATCTTGTGTGTGTGGTCGGAGCCCTCCAGTGGAGGGACCGGCACGATCAGCTGTTGGGAGGTATGGAAAGTAGTCCAGGATGACGACGGTGAAATGGAAGTGTGGGGGTGGCGTGGGCGTGAGGCTGCGAAGGCTGGCCAAGGCCAGGCATGCCCCTCAGAGGCTGTGGACTCTGTTCTGCCACAGTGCGGAACCACCCAGTGCTCTGGACAGGGGAGTGATGTCATCAAAACCCTACTTTAGAAAGATTAACTCGGGGGGCAGCACGGAAGGTGGAATAGGGGACCGGGAGATCAGAGACCATGAACAGGACAGCTGCTGCAGGGGCCTCACCAGAGGTGACTAGAAAGGAGGTCAGAGATGGCAACTACAGTAAGGAGGAAGAGATGTAAAGTAGCACCAACACGCCGCAGTGCCTGAAAGTGGAACTGGTGCATTTACCTGCCCAGAGGCAGGAGGCCGAACCCCCAGCTTGCGCAATAGCCATTGAAACTGCTCATTTTCCATCGCTTCCTCATTTTCTTCTGTCAGCGGCACCAAAGGCACTGCCTGGGAGCAGCCTAGGACAGGGTCAGTGGTCATGTGGTGAAGATCGGAAGCCAGAACCGGTCATCCACCCCATGGCCAGGTCTCCAGCAGCCTCCGGTACCCCCAGCCCTGAAAACCATCATCGCCCTGCTCACCATTCTCTTCTCGATCGTCCGCTGCTCGAATCAGACAGTTCTGGAGCCACAGAAGGGGAGCAGAGAAGCCTACAGCAAGGAGGGAAACTTCTCATCGGCTCATACTGCCAACCCCTCCACCTGAGACACGTCTGTCTCCCAGCCCAAGCCCTCACCTTCCTGAGACAGGCTTTGCCCAAGGGCTTCAGTTGAAAGGACTGAGCTACCCTGGGCTTGTCCTTCTTCTGAGTTCTCCTCTTTCTCTTCATCCTCATCACTCTCTTCCTCTGGCAGGTTTCCTTCTTCTTCCAGATCTTCCGGGCAAACATCTTTCAGGGATTCCTCTCCATTAGGCTAAAATTCAGTGGGGTGGGAATGGAGTGGAGGCCTCTGGAAACTGAGGGGACCTAGCCAGAGGAGCCTCAGGCAGGAACCACGGGTGAGCTACCCATGAGGAGTGCTTTGGGGATGGGGGGGCGGCCTGCAGAGGCAGGGAAGGAGCGTTACCAGGCTGGAGGGTGCCAACTTCTTGCGGCGTTTCTTATAGAGCTCCCGCCGCTCGGCCACCAGTCCCAGAGCCAAGAGCTTATCCACTATTCGGGCCCGTGAGCGTCTGGCTGTGATATTCTTCATGATATGACCCAGCACATCTACAAAGAGGGGAAGTGTGACCACTAGAGCAGCAGGGGGAAGCAGATAGTGAAGGAGAGCAGAGGCCTTTGGAAAGAGGTGAATTCGATTCACTCACAAATGACACCACAAATAGAATAAAGGGAAAGGGGGGATGGGATAAGCCTTCCTCAGGACTAGGAGGCAGGGGCAAGACATGGATAACTTGGCTCTCATCTCAGAGGCTCGGAAGCCGCCCCATCACTTACCGTCTGAATCCCGGAACTCCTCAAAAAGCCGCTGCAGCTCTAGCTCCTGATCTTCCGTCCACAGTACAATATGGGTTCCTTTCCTGCTTAAGGAGGCGTCAGTGGAAGAGGGGGCCCAGGGAGCAAATGGAGGACTCCCTATCTCAATGCCCCCCAGAGCATATGCACCTCTACCTTTGGAAGTCCTTGACGCTGTCAGCCAGTCCCAGCCGTACCAGATGGTGGATGACCTGCTTGCGTGTTCGAGGGGTTTTCAGCTGGGCCAAGATGGCATCCACCACATCCTGACCTAAGGTGGAGGGGGAGTGAGGCAGTAAGGAGGGGTCCTAGAGCTCATGCTGCCCACTGCAGAAATCTTCAGATCTCAAGGACCCATACCTTTCACATCCCTATGGGCAAAGTACAATTCCTGAAGCTGGGCCTCCTCCTCTGGGCTCCAAAGAGGGGGTTTGCGACTGGAAGTTCTAAGTGAGGAAAGGAGAAAGGGAGCATGAGGTTGTTGGCCCCAAAAGAGGAGACCCTATCCGGTCGGCCCTAAAAGGAACAAGAAGGGCAACACAGGTAACTCAGAGGAGCACCTACTGGAAGCCTCAGGTGTGCTTCCTTTCCCTCATTCTCCTTCCACTTACGAACCCAAAAGTCAAACAAAGAGACTTTCTGGGTTGGGCCTGTGGAAATGGACACTGAAGGGGCTGAGCAGATTATGGGAAAAGGAGAGCCAAGCAACAGGGAAAGATGGCAAAGATTTCCATGAATCCTCATAGTTTCCCAGCACATTTTGGGACAGGGCGCATAGGGACTCTCTCTAAGGGGCCACCCCACTCACTGCCAACTGACTGCCCCCCATGAAGGCGGGTGAAAGAAGGAAACCAGAATAGACAGGAGACTTAGGATCCAGTCCCACGTCCTCTCTTGGGTGATCTCAGGGAAAACATTCCCCCTTGGGGGCTTGTTTTCTCACCTATGAAAAGGGAAGAGTCAGACTAGCTGATCTGCGAGCTCCTCCAGCTTTGACACTCTGTGACCGTGTCACCCACCATTGCCCATCCTTCCCCATCTTCAAGCTCACCCGCCATCCAGAGAGCCGTAGCCCTCAGCCATCTCTCGAACCACAGCTGTGTTCTTCCAGAACAGCAGCTCCACAAAGGCTTTCTGGTTGACCGCAGCCAACGCAAAGAACTTGCCCAGGATGTACTTGGCGAAAGTCACCAGCTCCTGTGGGAGAGGGAAGTGCTCTGAGACCTCTAGCCTAAATGAACACATCAACCAGGCCCTCTAGGTACTTCCTCCTACCTGTTCCCAGCTGGCCCTCCTCCCTCAGACTATCTCCCGGCTCCTTCAACCTGCCTGCCTGCTTCCTCACCATTCTATCACCTCTCAGCCCTTGGCACTGCTCAGCACCCTTTCTCCCCTGAAGACTATCCTTTGTGACCTTAGGACTCCCCTGAACCTCTCGATCCCTGCTGCTCGGTGTGTCCTCACTTTGTAGGCACCGGCGGCTGGGTCGCTAAGCAGACGATTGAAGAGGCAGAAGAGCGAGAGCTGGAAAAGCAGGGCTTCCATCTTGAGGTCATGGGCCAAGCGGTGCAGCATCTTGACGAGGCAGTGGTTAGTGTGGGCGCTGTTCTGTCGGTAGCTCCGAAGCAGCAGCACATAGGCTCGGACGACAGTTGAGCTTGCAAAACTGCACCGAGACGGGGAGGCAGAGGGCATTAGCACGAGAGGGACACGGCTCACCCACCTCCAGCGCTACACTCTCCAGCCCAGGTCCAGCTCCGTCTGCTCGGCCCGCACCGTTTCAGGTAGTCCAGGAAACTAAATTCTTTCTCTGACACCTGGACCGCTTGCAGCTCTTCCTCCTCCTCTTCCTCCTCCTCCTCCTCTTCCTCTGCCCCTTGTTCCTCTGGCCCCTGCTGCCCTATAGAAAAAGAGAGGTTTAGCGGGTCTCCGTGACACTGGTTCTAGAGAAGAGCTGGAAGAAGGGGATGTGAAGGAAGTAGAGACTCACGGGGGAGCGGGGCGCCGAGGATTTGTTTCAGCAGCTGGATCTCTTCCTCTGCAGGGATGTCTTGAGAGCCAAACACATCTCCTTCTGGCCACACCTCCCTGAAGCACGAAGAGAAAAAAAAGACCTTTACCAGGGGGAATTGGAGTTATAATTTGAAGTGGGCAACGGAATTTGGACTCAGCTCTCAACTGTCAGCCAGGAAGAGAATGCAGACTGTTACCTCAAAGATGAAACAAAGACTCTAGGGACATCTTCCCTCATCAGCCACGCTGCAATCCACACCATAAGAACAAAACGCAGACAATCTAAATGTCTCACATTTGGCTGAACAAATGTACACTTCACGTTGCCATTAACAATTCTGGCAATATATTTCATGAGAAACGATGCTCATGATATACTGAGAAGGAAAAAAATACTATAAAACAGTACATAAAATATTTCATTGTTGCCAAAGCAGCTGTATGTGGCGTATAGATAACACCGATGGGAAAAAGGTGACTCATCAAAATGTTAAAGATGATTACCTTCAGCCAGTAGAATTATCTGTATTTTTTCCCCAATTAACTGTGCTTTCTGATATTTCTCAAAAATAAAATAAAGACTAACAACAATGCTACCCCTCCAGGAAGCCAATTGAAACTGCCCAGGACTCGGTGCTCAGTAGAGAACCCTTGTGCTTCTCATGGGACTTCTCTCTTTGGAAGACAAAGAACCTTGGACCACAGTGAGAACCCCCCTCTGCCCCCAAAAGCCCAGGAGCTAGATCCCGGAGGATGGGGGGCAGGGCTCTTACCGGGCAGACCTAAGGAGGGCCAGGGCCTGTGGGGCCCGGCCAGCCAGGAGACAGTCTTGGATCCGCACCATGGCTTCTGCCCGCTGCTCTTCCACTGGCACCTCTGAGGCCGCGTCAAAGGGAACCACGGAGTCCAAACTGAGCTCCGGATCCTAGAATGGGATTAAGGCTATGGCAATGGAGGAGGGAAACCCAGACAGCCTACCAGCACACTACCCTTGGGAAAGGTAGCATTTCTGCAACTACCCTACCTGGGCACAGCACTGAAGCTGCTCGGCCAGGGACGGCCACACAGCCTCTAGTTCCCCTGCACCAGAGGGGACGTCACCAGATGTCACGGGCCGACCTAGGACCTTCTTTTTCTTCTTTCTCTTCTTTCGTTTGTTCTATGGAGAAAGAACTGTTATTAGGATGGCTGGAAAGCTAAGAAGACATTTTCCCATCAATGTCTTCTCCATTCAGTCATTAGAGGTCTGAATTAATTAATTTGATAGTCACAGACTGACCATGGTGTGCTATTCATAAGCAGCAGGGAAGCAAGAGTGAGCGGTCTATTTCCTCACCCTTGAGGAGCACACAGTCCCGTGGAGGAGACAGGTGAGTAGACAGCTAAAGTATTTTACAGTATGGATAAGACCTAGAGCGTGGCAGGGCATAAAATGCCACAGCAAAACACAGGAATAGTACTTGACTTATTTCTTGGGGTCCGAGATTTCCCCAAAGCAGTGACATCTTAAGCAAAAGTTTACAGAATGAACAGATTTGTTACGAGGATATGAAATTCTCTATGAAAAGGCTTTGTAAAATGCAAAGCACTATGTAAACATGACCTGTATTTTTTTCCTCCTGAAAAGCAGGAAAATGAGAGTCAGCACCCCACCCCTACTCCCCCAAATCAAGGCTGTGAACCAGCTTGGGGCATAGGGGCAGTTTGGGGCAGATAGGATGGACTAGGAGGTCCTCGAGGCTCATGCTCTATTCAAGAAACTCATAACACACCAAAGATTAGGAGCACGAGCTTCAGAGCCCAACAGATCTGGATTTAAGTACTGACACTAGCGACTAGCAAGACCTCCGAACAAGCTGCCTCACCACTGTGTGCACGACGTGTCCCAGTGCGACCCCAAGGATGACATGAAAACCTTAGCACAGTGTCTGACACACAGTAGATACTCAATAAACAACAGCACCTAGCATTTCTGACAATACAATAGAGCCCTGAATGTAAAAAGAGCTTTTCTCAAGGTCTCACTGGTACTACTGGCCCTTTTTAAGTCCAGTTCTGACCAAATTTTAAGCCATAGCAAACAGAATTATGTGGGAAGATTTTTACAAAGCAGAGTGCTTGGGTCTGCAGGATACAAATTCATTGAGATTTTGTTCTTGTCTTAGACTTTATCATTTTATTTTTTTCATCACGATAAGTGTATTCTTCAATCCTTATCCCTTATTTCCCCCATCCCCCCCCACCTCCTCTCTGGTAACCATGAGTTTGTTCTCTATAGTTAAGAGTCTGATGCTTGGTTTATCTCTCTTTTTTTTTTTTCCTTTGCTCATTTGTTTTGTTTCTTAAATTCCACATATGAGTGAAATCATATGGTTCTTTCTCTGCTGAATTATTTCACTTAGCATTATACTCTCCAGCTCCATTCATGTTGTTGCAAATGGTGATTTCATTCTTTTTTATAGCTGAATAATATTCCATTTTACATATATATGTACATGTGTATATATATGTATATATACATATATATGTACGTGTGTATATATATGTATATATACATATATATGTGTGTATATCTATCTATCTATATCTATATCTATATCTATCTTCTTTCCCCACTCAGCAGGGAGCCTGCTTCTCCCTCTCTCTCTGCCTGTTGCTCCTCATGCTTGTCTCTCCCATGCACGCTTGGTGTCAAATAAATACATAAAAAATCTTAAAAAAAAAAAGAAAAAACATGGGTGCCTGGGTGGCTCAGTGTATTAGAGCCTCTGCTTTCGGCTCAGGTCGTGATCTCAGGGTCCTGGGATCGAGGCCCGCATCGGGCTCTCTGCTCTGCAGGGAGCCTGCTTCCTCCTCTCTGCCTCTCTGCCTACTTGTGATCTCTCTCTCTCTCTGTGTATCAAATAAATGAATAAAATCTTTAAAAAAAAAAAGAAAGAAAAGAAAAAACAGTCACATGCTCCACTGACTGAGCCAGGAAGGTGCCCCTTGTCCAAGACCTTTAATTTTTTTTTAATTTCAGGCTTATATTACAATACCATTTTTAGGGGTCTGGGGACTGACACAAGCAGCTTGAGTTAGTCTGACCATTACTAATATAGAATGAGATTCTAGATCTCCTGGTTTTGTTTCTGGTTTTTTTTGAAGATTTTATTTACTTATTTGCACAAGCAGGCAGAGTGGCAGGCAGAGGGAGAAGCAGGCTCCCCGCCAAGCAAGGAGCCTCATGTGGGACTCGATCCCAGGACCCCAGGATCTGACCTGAGCCAAAGGCAGCTGCTTAACCCACTGAGCCACCCAGGCGTCCCTTGTTTTGTTTTTTTAAGATTTTATTTATTTATTTGACGGGGGAGGGAGGAGAGCACAAGCAGGGGGAACCGCAGGCAGAGGAAGAGGGAGAAGCAGGCTTTCCCCACTGAGTAGGGAGCCAAGTGCTGGCCTTGATCCCAGGACCCTGGGACCATGACCTGAGTCAAAGGCAGACACCCAACCAACTGAGCCACCCAGGTACCCCTAGACCTCCTGGCTTTTAACTTAGGGCTCTTTCCACCTTACTACAATGCTTCTGAAGTATAACCAGGAAAGATCATAGCATAATTACTAAACTCTAAAATTATGAATCCCCAGAATATATATGCTTTGCACATAACAGGTGTTTCATAAATATTTCCCGAATGAATTAAGATATTTACATTATACTGGAGATTAATTTAATGAAAGAAGGAGACTACAGTAGACTCATAGCAGCAGCACCAACAAACCCCTTGCCCTCCTTAGTTCAGAGTAGTTCTAACAGGTCAGCTCAAGCTGTAGAAAGGAGGCAAGTTCCCTGTTCTCTACCCTTCCCTAAGGCTCTTTCCACATCCCAGGGTGGTCCAGTACCTGCACCACCAGGTTCCTACGGCTCCGACAGAACCGCTCCAACATCTTGAGGAAGAGGTGAGTAGTTTCCACTAGATCACGAAGGAAAGAACGTGGCTGGCATCTCTCATCAAACTTTCGAAAGAGTGCCAGGAAGAGTTCTCGGTACTCCATCACATAGAAGATGTTGTCTAGGAATGGGGAAGAGAAAGAAATGGAAGGATTGGTCTGAAAACTTTGGGAAAGGGAGAGACGGATGAAGTTGGGACTGGAAAGAATGAGAATGCAGTCAAGAGATGGGCAAGGCCAGGATTAGAGACCAGGCCAGGGCCTCACTTTTGATGATGCGACTGCTCTCCCTCACGGCCTCGTCTGGGGACATGTCCATCTCATTCACTGTGGCCAGCAGCTCCTGATAGGCCTTCAGGGCCAGGTGCATCCTGTGAGATGAGGTGAAGAGGAAAAATAGAGGGCAATTTAGAAAGCTGGCTCATGGAAGCAGTACCACCCCTCCCCCTTCCAAAAAATAGTGCCATCAAAAACAGTAACCCAGCTGGTCCTTGCTCCCCAGCCTGAACACCTTAATCCTGAAACAGGGAAGAAAATACTACCCAGAATCCAGGCCCTCAGATTCCCAGCCTGGCCAAGACGCCCACTCTGACCCCAATTCTCGTCCCACTCACCGACGTGCCCAGGAGGCGGCTTCCTTGCGGTCAGTCAGCATCATCTCATAGTATTTGGTGAGGTTCTGCTCAATGAAATGGAAGGTACGGACACTGAGGGTCTCAGAAACCAGGCCTGGCCGGAAGGAGGCAGCTCGGTTGAAGGCCATGAAGAAAGCCAAGGCCCACATGTAGTAGGTCTCGTCATGCTGCTGAGCCTTCTCCCGAAGCAGGTGATCCTAATGTCCGGAAAAAAAGACCACCCTGTGACTCCAGGGCTTCCAACTTTCTCCTCGTCTTATAGGATGATGAGACAGACCCTGGATGCCATTGTAACAATATTCTAGGATTCAGAATTCCCAGCCCTCTCTTGTTCTCCCCAGATCTCTCCCCTTCCTCTGGTGAATTTCTCTAAGCCTTTTTAAAATGGTCCCGATAATCCCACTCCCTCCCAGCATCCTCACCCCTCTCAAGGGCACCCTATACCCCGCCTGACAACTGGTCCACACTCTGGGGCCAGCCTCCCATAGGCTCCTTCCCAGGGTAAGGCCCTTCTCACCCACCACTGGCCCCAAGACATCTCTATTCCGTCCTTGCCAGGCTCTCACCTTCACAGAGCCCATGAGCCGGTTATAACAGTTCTCTAGGAACTCAGAGCAGAAGTCTCTGAGGAAGAGTCTCACATTGAGGGCAGAGCGGCGCTGAATGGACAGCTCCCGGGCAGCTTGGCGACGTTTAGGCACCCTTCGGGGCTGCTTTCCCAAATCTGAACTGTAGTTTTGGAGCTGGGGGTGTGGGGTGTGGGGTGGGGGTCAGAATTACTCCTCACCACCACCTTCGCCCTGCAGCTCTTTCCACATTCCTAGTGCTACAACTTCCTCAGAAGAAACTCTTAGAAGGTTCTCTCCCTCTGGTACTAAGTAAAGATATAAAGACAATAATGCCGGAGGCTCTTTTTCTCCTATTGTCTCCAACTTCCTTTTTATTTATTTTTTTTTTTTTTAATTTTATTTTTATTATTTGCCCAAGGGGTACAGGTCTGTGAATCATCAGGCTTACATCTTTCACAGCCCTCACCAAAGCACAAACCCTCCCCAATGTCCCT
>LNAC01000236.1:1788655-1810057 GCA_002007465.1 Ailurus styani
TCCTTTTTATTTTTTAAGATTTCCTTCCTTCCCTCCTTCCTTCCTTCCTTTCCTCCCTCCCTTCCATCCTTTCCTTTCTTTCTTTCTCTCTTTTTTCTTTTTTGTCTTTTCTTTCTTTCTTTTTCTTTCTCTTTCTTTCTTTCTTTCTTTCCTTTCTTTCTCTTTTTCTTTCCTTCCTCCTCCCTCCCTCCCTCCCCCCGCTCTCTCCCTCCCTTTCTTCCTTCCAAGACTTTATTTATTTATTTGAGAGACAGAGCACACGCGCCTGAGCAAGGGGAGAAACAGACGGAAAGGGACAAGCGGGACGCCTGGGATCATGATCTGAGCTGAAGACAGACACTTAACTGACTGAGCCCCCCAGGCGCCCCCCAACCTTTTTTTTTTTTGGAGACAGAGAAAGAGAGAGAGAGAGAGAGAGTGTGTGTGCATGTACACAAGCAGGGAGAAGGGCCAGAGGGCAGGGGTGAAGCAGACTCCCTGTTGAGCAGGGAGTGAGTCCAATGAAGGACTTGATCCCAAGACCCAGAGATCAGCTCAGACAGACGTTTCACCGACTGAACCACCCAGGTATCCCTGTCTCCAATTTTCTAAGCCCAAGAACAAAGATAGTTTACTATCTAGAGATACTTGCTTACCTTTCTTTTTTTCTTTTTATGATTTTGCTTTTAAGTAATCTCTACACCCAACATGGGGCTCAAACTCACAACTCTGAGATCAAGAATTGCATGCTCCACTGACTGAGACAGCCAGGCTCCCCGCTGCTTCCCTTCCTTAGGCACCCTCAACTCCACAATGTTCCCACCCAGATGGGGGGCACACTCACGTTGTGGAGACCTTTGTGAAAGATGAGGTCCCTCTCTCCAATGGATTTCAAGCCTTGGACAATGTAGGAGCCCCCAAATCGAGAATGCCTGTGGTAAAAAAAAATAGTCCAGGGTGATCCCTCAATTCTCTGGAAGCTTTATCCCCATTCTCTTTCATCAGCATATCAGAGCATATTCTGACTGCAAAATGTTATCTGGCCAGCACTGTCTTAGCCTTTGGCCCAGGCCCTCAGCCTTCCATACCGAAGGGATGGGAACAGAGCTAAGGCACCTCCCTACCACTCACCTGTTGCCTCGCTGAAGGGCTCGAGTCTTCTTTTCTGCCATCTCTCGCTGGCGCAACACCTCCAGTTCTGCCACATCTGTGCTCCGCTCCTGCGCTAAGCGTCCCTGTCCTACTCCTGCCAGCTGTTCAGGGTTCTAGATTTGGAACAAAGAGGAAGAGTCAGAAGGACGGTCATTCCTTGTTCTAGGTTCAGTCCTGGTGGGAAAAGAAGAGGTGAATGAAACGGGACTGTTGAAGTTACCCCCCAAACTCAAGACATGGTCACCCTGTCACCTACCCGCACCCAGATAATTCAGCCACTATTGCAAGAGTAAGTCTGGCTACGCAGCAGAAAAGTACATGGGTGAAGGGACTAGGGAAATAAGCGAGGTTCTCACCTGGTCACGAAACATGAGGGAGACAATCTCTAGCACATGCAGGCTCCACTGTTGCTCGGCGGGCGAGCTGGCCAGAAAAAGAAGCAGGTCATCCAGACCACTGAGGTGAATTGCCCAGAGAAGCTGGTCATGGACACTGGCGTCATCGTCGATCCTCTGAGCAGTGAGTGATAAGGGAAGGAAGACGGGTCATTCAGTTCCACTGCCCTGCCTTGAGATTCTCCAACTCATTCCCAGACCAAGGTTCCCCCCTGACTTGTGAGAGGGCAGAAGAGCAAAAAAAGGGCAGCTCAACTTAACCAAGCATAAGAAAGCAGACAACCCAAGACCCTCTCACCTTCTCCTGCTCAAGGTCAGTTGGAACATGGAGAATATTTCTGACCAGCAGCAGAATCCGCTCGATCAGCAAGTTGTCTTCCTCCTGCCGCTCCTCCCAGCCCTAGTCAGAAGGACGGTTAGAAGCAAAGACTCACTGTGGAAGGCAGGCAGCATCTACCCCAGCTAGAGGGCAAAGGCCCAAAGGAGAATCAGGATTAAGGGAGAAAAGAGTTCAAGCAGTCCTGAGGCAGCAGAGACAATGGATGGGACCATGTATTGCAAGGACCAGGACTGTAGCTCCAAACTCCACTGTCCTGACAATGACCAACCAATCTGGTGCTCTGCCCAGAGGAGGAGCAAGGCACTAAGAGTCCCTGCGGATCAGGCGGACCCTCACTCACCAGCTGCAGCAACTCATACAAAGTTTCACTGAGGACTCCAAAAGCCTTCTCACTGGCAAAGGCCTATAAAATAGAGGAATGGACCTTAAGTGGCCCTCCCCTTCCCTACTGCCCCCAACTTCAGCCCCAGGGACTCTGAAGGAAAACCTCACCTCTTTGTAGGCCTGCAAGTAGGCTAGTACCTGCAGAAAATGGTGCCGAAAGTTAGGCTCCTTGGGCACGCTGCCAAAGCAGAGCAAGGCTGGTTGTGTCAAGTTCACCATCAGCCTGGGGAGACCATGAAGGAGGGAGACATTCAATTTCCTTACCGCCGTCAAACGCCGAAATCTATCAGCTCAAACGCCAAGGGCTGGCGCGCGGTAAAAGCGAAAAAGCTGGGGAACCAACCTGATAACAGCATCAAAAAGAGTCTTGTCCTGGCGGTGCTGGGTAAGGATGGGTACAAGGTCACTCTGCAGGATCTGGGCTGCCCCCAGCTGCCGCCGCACGTCGCGAGTGTCATCCTCGTGCCTCAAGTAGCGTATCAAATCCTTCACACTCTCTTCAGGAACAGAATAAACACTTGCAAGGGACCCTGGAAAAAGCTCCACCCCAGCCCAAAGCCTAGTCATACCATGACTTGAGCAATTCTACAGACCTCCTCAATTCAAGCAAATTTTTTTGTACCTGTTTCCTCAAAAAGGTACTCACCTAAGCAATCTGGTTCCTTGTGGTAAGTGTCTCCCTCTAGGTACCCAAGGGCACTACATGTGGCTAGAAGTTCACAATTCATCATACACAAGTCCATACACCAGTGGACCAGCCAAGAGAGATAGATATAATGTAGGTAGAGACAGGACACAGAAATGATGAGGCCTGTAGAGACAGGAAAAGAGAACACATGTAGGGTCTTCTTCACGAGAGGGAGAGGGGAACAGAACAGAACTCTAACGCTCAGAGTATTCTGAACAAGGTCCTCAAATGCTTCCCTTTTGTCATAAGTACCAAAAGTGCTATTCCTAGTTCCAGGGAAAGCTTAAACTAAGGCTTCTACCTAATCAAAACCAAGGAGATTCCAAGCCTAAGAATTAAGCAACTGTTGATATTCTAACTTGGATCTAAAACTATGGAGACAGTCTGTTCCAGAGTCAAGATAATACATAGAAAGAAAGGTTGGTTAGAGAAAGGCATCAACCCTGACACTTTCAACCTCAGAGAGCTCTGTAGCCTCCTAGAGGATGGCAGGGAGGGAATGAGCTTCCCTCTCCTTTAAGGCCCCTCCACCTTCCACAGCACCTCCACATACCCTGTCACAGCTCTAGGCACCACAAGGGCTAAGAAACCCAGCTTTGACCATACAGTGATTCTACTTAGGATCTGACATTCCTAGGAGTCCAAAGGCTTCTGAGGCACTGGAGATGCAGAGAGAAAGTTCCTTCACCATCCTCCCCAAAGTTACTCTTAAATTTTGTGGATCTTAGTAGATGCTAGTGTCTAAGGGAATGGGTGAGGAAAATAACTAAATAGGAACCAGTTAAACTCCTCATCACTCCCCAGAAGAACCATCTCCCTTTTCTGAAGTTTGTCCCTTTTGATTAAGATCCCTAAACCCTCATCAGGTAATCAGGTAGGCGGGTATCTTGAAGCTTGGATGTTTTGGAACCTGACCCTAATAATGCAAACACATGCACACACATTATATTCACTAACCTGTTCCTGTGGAAAATTGGGAACGTCTGTCAGTCTTGTCCCCTTGGCCTATTCAGCTACACTGCTCTCAGCCCTTGGCAGCTTCCTCTGAAAAGACCTTTCCCTGTCCCATAGCTACCTCTAGCCCCTGACTCCGCTCCTGTTCCCCAAGAGTAAATGGGTAGTGTCCAAAGGACTAAGGTTTAATCCCTGATGTTATCTCCTTGCATTTATGTAATTGGTCTACTTCTCTAGGCTACCTGCTACCCTCTACCCCCACGAAGTGCTAATCTACTTTCTGAACGCTCAGCCCAGCAAGAGTGAGCCTATAAAACCCTGAAGGACTGGAAGGCTGAAGGGAGACTTCTCTTTAATGCCTTCTCTCGTGGGACCTGTAGCTCCTCAGACCTGGACTCCAGTGCGGTAGGTGCACTGTGTGGGATCTCTGATTCTCCTCTGAGACACATCCAGCTTTTTCAGATAGGTCACTGGTGTGTTTACATATATGCACATGCGCATGCGCATCCTAGGATGTTGACAAAAACAGACGACGGAACGGTCTAAAAGATACTGAGTCAGCACATCCTCCTCAAACTTAAGACCCCCGCATCACACTCTGGTACTGAAAGGTGTGACAGGATAAAGCCTTGTAACAACACAGACAAAACCAGGTCTGGTAGGCTGTAAGACATAACCTCATACAGTCCTAGCTCCCCTTCCCCTACATCTTTGTCGACTGTAGACCAATGCTACGTAAAGATTCAGTATTTGTAAAATTGGCCCCAGCAGAGTATTCAGACGTCTGCTTCAACACATCACTTTACCTGAAAGGCAAAAATAGCGAGCTAGTAACAGCTACCTGTTACCTGGCTACCGAACTAAGAAGGGGAGGGGAAAGGAGATGGGAAAGGAGCGGTCCTTGCAGACTTGAGAAGGGAAGAGGTTACGTAAGAGACCCAGGACTACAAGTTCTAATCCCCCGCAGGTTTGTTTTCTACCCCCTCCCTGCCCCGCCCTCTGCAGTTTTGACAAAACCACAGAGCAACAGACAAAGCAGACGAAGAAATGGGTCAGATGACCTATTGGAAAGCTCTCGGGTCATGAAGCAAGCCGGCAATGTTGGGTCTGTCCATTAGGACTGGAATCAAACACCTCTCACAGGTATTTCAGCCGTTCCGGGTGGAAACACACTATTAAAAAATCATCCAGAGACAGAAAACTTTAATAGTTCACTCTTCATTCATTTAACTAGAAACTATTCACTTTATCTGTCTGGTCTCATCTTCCTCTCCTAGACCACTTATACTCTGAGTGTCTTATTCTCCTCTACTAAATGTTGGCTTATGAATTTCTGAATGCACTCAATTTCCTTCATTTGAGAATCATTCCGTAAAAACTAACACAAAGAACAGTACAAGGGTCAAAAGGTGGGGTCAGGATCCTGGCTTCTCTGCCTCCGTCTCTATTCTTCACCAAGTCAGTCACAGAAAGGATGCTGTGGCAGCCATAGAGGTGCCCGCTCAGAGACTTCTCATCAAGAAAGAGCTTGTCGGGACGCCTGGGTGGCTCAGTTGCTAAGCGTCTGCCTTTGGCTCAGGTCAAGATCCCGGGGTCCTGGGATTGAGTCCTGCATCGGGCTCCTTACTCAGCAGGGAGCCTGCTTCTCCCTCTGCCTGCCACTCTGCCTGCTTGTGCTCTCTCTCTCCGATAAATAAATAAATAAATAAATAAATAAAATCTTTAAAAAAATCTTTTAAAAATAAAAAGAAAGAAAGCAAGAAAGCTTGTCATTCAGCTCGAAAAAATGTGGCTTGCTGACAGTACCTCCAGGATCCACCCAGCTCTGTGCTTCCTGGGCAGCCCCTCAGCGAATGATGAGCACAGGGGTCCTTGGGCCCAGCCATTTCTGTCCAGCAAGGACCCCTCTACCAGTCAATCCTTGTTTCTGAGCTTCTTCGTGGCTTGGCTGACACTGGCCAATCAGCCCTGTGGGCTGAGGCTCTTGCTGTCCCCAAACTCACTCCCCTCTTGATCTCTCATAGGCACTCCGCACTCCACTCAGTGCCTGCTCCCCGGAGGACCTGAACAGACAGATACCTACCCCACTTCCATTACATGGTCATTGTGTTGTGAGAATCCTGTGAAGTCATATCATAGCACGTTATAAGCGCGGATGGATAATACAAAGTTAAAATAAAAATCAGCGGTTCCCATGTTTCATGATTTCACGTACCAGTGTATATCCCTCCAAACTGGAGAAGCCATCTTCACTGGTAAGGATATTAAAGATAGGGATATTAAAAATAAAAACAAACACTTTTTAAAAGCCCCACTAACATCTATTAACACCAATGTTTCATAAAAGAAAAACAGATTACCACATGCACAAAAAGTAGGTATTATATAATCTCAGCTATGCCCTTTCCTTCAAGGTACATAAACAAGTCTTCATGAAAAAGTCCCTACCTTGTCCTTCTTTTCCTCATTTGACTTCAGACTGATAGAAATGTTATTACAGACCAGTATTGTTCTGCTCACTGGCACTTGGGAATCATTGATTTATAGATTTATATGATAAAAGTCATAAACCAGCCAACAAAAGGAAAGTTCCCTGAGGTCAAGGTTTCATTTCACTATTTATTGCTGTAACCCTCAATGCCTAGAACACGCCTATAGTGAGCATGTTACACATTTGCTGAATGAATTAATTTTGAATTAATGGATTATCCTGGGTCAAAACCTCTGAACCAGTGAGCCCATTTTGGAGATTATAACCCAAGAAAACAATTCAAAAAAGAGAGGAAAACAAAAATCATACCTCTTCCTAGTACATTTTAGTTTCTAAAATGTTTTCATAGCTTTATTACATTTTGAACCTCACAACAGTCCTAAGTGATAGATACAATCATTTCCATTTCACAGATGAAGAAACAGAGGCTCAGAGAGAATGAACACTCCAGGAAGATATTTATAGATGAGTTATCTTTAATGTTAAAGGCTTAGAAACAAGTCAGATATCCCAAGCCTGAGGAATGGCTAGGAACTTGAGAATATCAACAAACAGTATGTCATATAAAAACTAACGGCACACTAAATTTCAAAAGCTTACATTAAAAAGGCACATGGGGCGCCTCAGTGGCTCAGTCAGTTAAAGGGTCAACTCTTGGTTTTAGCTCAAGTCACGATCTTGGGGTCTTGGGATTGAGCCCTGTGTCGGGCTCCCTGCTCAGTGGGGAGTCTGCTTGAGATTCTCTGTCCCTCTCCCTCTGTCCCTCCCCTGCCTCCTGCTCACACGGACTCTCTCGAATAAATCTTAAAAAAACAAAAATAAAAAAGGGCACATAAAGTAGATAACAGCTACATAAAAATGTGAATGATCTGAAGCAGAAGAGGGATCTTGGAAATTAATAATAAAGATACATCTTCTATTTAAAAATAAAGGCAGCGGTGCCTGGGTGGCTTAGTCGTTAAGTGTCCGCCTTCAGCTCAGAGTCCTAGGATCCAGTGCCGCATCAGGCTCCCTGCTCTGTGGGGAAGCCTGCTTCTCCCTCTCCCACTTCCCTTGCTGGTGTTCCCTCACTCACTGTGTCTCTCTCTGTCAAATAAATAAATAAAATCTTTAAAAAGTAAAAAAAAAAAATAAAGGCATTCAGGGGCACCTGGGTGGCTCGTAGCTTAAGCATCTGCCTTCAGTTCAGGTGATTACCCTGGGGTCTTGGGATCCAGCCCAAGTGGGACTCCCTGCTCAGCAGGGAGTCTGCTTCTCCCTCTCCCTCTGCCCCTCTCCCTGCTCACGGGTATGCAACTCTCCTTCAAATGAATAAATAAATAAAATCTTTAAAAACAAAAGGCACTGTTTTCAATTGTTGGGGTGAAATGATGTGTTTCAATAAAAACAGCAAAGGTAGCCACTGCTGTACTCCCAGGCTTTCCCTCCTAGCTCAAAGGTCTCCTTCCTACTATCCCTCAAAAGGAATGGGGGCAGCTGGGTTGGCAGACTAAGAGTTATTGTCCATTCACTCAATGTTTCCACCCACAGAGATGCAGGAACCTCATGTCTTCTCCCAAAGTCCCCTTTGGTCTCTTTCTGCAGCTCTTCACCTTTGCCTTTTGTCTTCTTCTTATTATTATTTATTTTACACAGTAAATGAGTTTTGAAGCAGCCTAAGCTCTTTTGTGTTTCTATAAACATCAAAGGTTAATAATTCTGGGGGCGCCTAGGTGGCTCAGTTGGTGAAGCATCTGCCTTCGGCTCAGGTCATGATCTCGGGTCCTGGGATTGAGCCCTGTGTTGGGCTTCCTGCTCAGTGGGGAGTCTGCTTGTGATTCTCCCTCTCTCTCTGCCCCCTACCCCCTCAACCCACTTGTGCTCACGCATGCTTTTATATATATATATATTTTTAAAGATTTTATTTATTTATTTCACAGAGGGAGAGAGATCACAAGGAGGCAGAGAGGCAGGCAGAGAGAGAGAGGGGGAAAGCAGGCTCCCCGCTGAGCAGGGGGCCCAATGCGGGCCTCGATCCCAGGACCCTGAGATCATGACCTGAGTCGAAAGCAGAGGCTTTAACCCACAGAGCCACCCAGGCGCCCTCATGCATGCTTTAATAAATAAAATCCTTTTTTAAAAAAAGATTTTATTTATTTATTTGTCAGAGAGACAGAGAGAGCGAGCACAAGGAGGGGGAGTGGCAGGCAGAGGGAGAAGCAGGCTCCTTGCTGAGTGAGGAACCTGATGCAGGATTTAATTCCAGGACCCAGGGATCATGATTTGAGCCGAAGGCAGATGCTCAACCAACTGAGCCACCTAGGCCTCCCAATAAACAAAATCTTAAAAAAAAGAAAAGAAAAGAAAAGAAAAGAAAAGGTTAATTCTGATGCACAGACAAGAGAGTGGGGTTTTCTATAGTCACCTCCACTAAATCCTTTCCTTCTACAAAGAGGAAAAAGGAGAAACCACATGTGCTATTTCCAGGCATGAGACAGAATAAACACAAGTCTGTAATTTCTCTTTGTTCTAATAAGAGCATTTTATTACACTTCCTGGATTTTCTTCTTTGAAAGCAATTCCCCCCATGTTGCCTCTTTCACTCACAACAGAGGCAAAACAGGAAAACCAGCCATTCTGGTTTGCCAAAGAACCAATAGAAAAGAAAAATTATTATTTTTTTAAATCAATAAACTCCTGGATAGGTTTTGGGTTTTTTATTTGTTTGTTTTGCAAAATGCAGTGGTTTTGAAACTTCTGGATTTCATAGATGGGTCGTTAATTTTTTTTTTTTTTAAATTTAGGGTGACTAATGTAAGGTTGCCAACTTTACATTAAAGGACAGGGGTAAGTAAAGTGTCTTTACTTAAGGACACTTACACACACACACACACACTCTCTCTCTCTCACATATTTCTTACTCTAAAATGGTTCAGCTGCCGTGGAAAATAGGCAATTCCTCAAAATGTTAAACACAGAGTTATCCTAAGGCCCAGCAATTCCACTCTTAGGTATTTATCTGAGGAAATAAAAAGTACCTCCACACAAAAACATGCACATGGATGTTCATAACAGCATTATTTATAATAGTCACACTGTGGGAAAAAAACCCAAATGTCCATCAACGGATGAACAGATTTTGTGAAATGCAGTGGTAAACAAAAAGTGGCATATCTATACAGTGGAATATTCGACAATGAAAAGGAACAACGTGATGATACATGGTACAATATGGATGAAACATGAGAACATTATTTTCAGTGAAAGAAGCCAAACACAGGAGGTTACATACTATATGTTCCATTTATATGGAATGTCCGGAAGAGGCAAACCCATAGAGACACAAAGTAGATTAGTGATTGCCAGGGCCTGGGAGAAGGAGAGGTGGAATACAGCCGGTAGGGACACGTAGAGTTTCTTTAGGGGGTGATGAAAACACTCTAATGTTAGATAGCGCTAATGGTTATACAACTCTGTGACTGTACCCTTTACAAGGGTGAATTCTATGGTCTATAAATTATATCTCAATAAAGCTGTTATGAAAAATTCCACGCAATTGCTATATATCCTATTTTCTATTTAAACATAAAAAAAAACAAAAACAAAAACTAAGAACAAAATCTCAGGATAAAATACAGTCCATTAAATTTGATAAACTAGAATTTATGAAAAAACTAATTACATTTTACTTTCTCAGTTCATCATAGACAGATGGGAACCTTGTCAAACATCCTAGGGCCAGCAGACCTGGACATTTAAAGGGATGTTACTTTTCCCACTCAGCTAAGTAGCAAGTGGTTCAGACGAAGCAATATTCCTCTGAAATTAATACTTGTAGGCCTCAAAATGCAAGAACCAAATAAAAGCAAAGGATAAAGTATTAAATACACGTGCTATTGAAAAAAGAAAATTAACTTACTTCTTGAAAACAAAATAAAGCCAAACAAAAAACTCTGCCCCAAACCAACTCTAAGAACCAATTTTGAGAATCATTAGTATGAACAGAATGACATTTGGCATTTGGATTCCAGTTCTTCCAGTAATAAACTGGTGATCTTGAGTTTGTGGCTTAACCTAAATCTCAGTTTCCTTGTCAGTCTCCTGAGAGCATAAACAGGGAAGTTTAAATGAGATCATGCATGGAAAGCACTGCTATTCAGAGCATGGTATGCAGACCACTACTGGTCCAGAGTTAGTCTGCATCAAATATAGACATGAAGCATAAGGATTTAGAACACCTTACAGCAAGGTAAGAGTTAATGTTTGTTGAATCTAGTAATTTTTAAAAAGATGTATTTATTTATCTGAGAGAGAGAGAGAAAGTGCAGGAATGGGCAAAGGGAGAGTCCTAAGTAAACTGCACTGAGTGTGGAGCCCAACGTGGGGCTCGATCCCACAACCCCGAGATTATGACCCAAGCTGAAACCAAGAGTCAGCCGCTCAACCAACTGCACCACCCAGGTTCCCCTTAAATCAAATAATTTTAAAGACTATATATGCTGAATGGTTTTTTTTCTGTTATTTTTCTAGTAATTTAATTTAGTTCACGTCCTGAGTATCTCTAGCTTAGATTATCCAACTGCTTCCTAACTTAACCTCTTTTCCTGCCTTGTTAAGTCTATTCATAATATGGTTACCGGATTTGACCATATAACCACCCTACCTAAAACCCTTCAATGGATACATAAGAAACTTCATAATGATTATCTCTGGGGAAATTGGGGGCGGGTATATGGGGTAGGAGAAACATCTAATTTGTCTTTCACTTTAGTACTATTTGAATTGTTTATCATTAGTAATTAAATAATAGTTCCAGGGTTTTACAGAAGTGTTTTTAGAAAAGTACTTTATATGTCAATTCTAATTCAGTAAAGGTGGAGGAGGGGGAAGAAAGAAAGAAAAGTACTAATTTGCAACACCTTCAGGGGGAAAAAACCCAAAAACCTACCTGGTCCTTTACCAAGATAGTTTGAGAAGCACTGATACCAGGCACTTTACTGAATGCTGGGCACAAAGTAAGAACTCTCAAAATGTGAATTTCCTCTCCGCCTATCGGAATCTATAATCAGCCACTAAATGCTTTCGGTGAGCCCCGAAAGCGAAAAGGTGCTAAAGAAACTTAAGAAATGTAGTTGCAGAAATAGAACCCGCCTAATAGAAAAGAAATAATGTAAAAGATAACTCAGTATAAGATCTAAGTAAGTGATACTGAAAAAAATATTCTGACAACCTAGGGCTCTTTTCAGGTGAAAGTGGTCAAGGAGGTTTGGTCAGACGACATGTGACTAGATCGGGGCCTTCGAAGGTTCCATAGCATCCAGGCGGCTGAGAGGAGGTGGGGCGTTTAGGCAGAGAACAACCAGAGCAAAAGCACTTTGGGTAGCTGAAACTGACAGGAGAGCAGTAGAAAAGGGGGTCGGAACTGACTTTATGGAACAACCTTGTTTTTGTCTACCAATTCAAGGATTTAAACAAAAACCAAGAATTCATTGAAGATTTTCAAAATGATCACACTGGGGTCACACAGGCAGTACCACATAACCTGCTACTGTATTACTATGTATCACTCGCTGTGAGAGTGCACTGGATTCAACCCTACAAAAGATCCCAACCTCAGATCAATCCAACCATCCACTTTCTAGACTCTTGAACTTAAATCTGGACTCAGACTTGCTGAAGAAAACCAAACCCTGCAGAATGATATACAACTACTGTGTACTCTCCAACCTGACCCTGGCCCTCAGCCTGGCCCAACCATCTTTTTTAGGGTTCCTGGTCCACTTCCTCTTCTCTTTCCCAAGGAACGACTGTTTCTAGCTTTCGCCGTTATCCTCAAGCCCCTCTACTCCATTGCTTCCCAGACCTTCCAGCTGCTGTCTCTGCCCCCTTCCTCTGAGGAACAACTGAGTTGGTCATCAGACAAGGAAGAACTCTTTCAACTTTCTCCACCCAAGCCTAAAAACATACATATTTCAAATGTTCACCCAGACTTCTCTGCTTCTAATCTAAGCCCTCTATTTGTGATTTATTAATCATTTCCTGTCTCTGAGTTGGTTGTTCCTCATTTTTTTTTAAGATTTTATTTTTTTAGGGGTGCCTGGGTGGGTCAGGTCTCAGTGTCCTGGGATCGAGCCCAGTGTGGGCCTTCCTGCTCAGCAGGGAGCCGCCTTCTCCCTCTTCAGCCCCCCCCAACTTCTGTTCCCTTTCTCACTGTCTCTCTCTGTCAAAATAAACAAATAAAATCTTTAAAAAAAGGAAGAATGATTTTATTTTTTTAAGTAATCTTTACATCCAACATGGGACTTGAACTCACCACCCTGAGATCAAGAGTCTTATGTTCTATCAACTGAGCCAGCCAGGTGCCCCAGTTGTTCCTCATTTCTCATTTATTTCCAATTTTCTCTTTATATTGGCCCATAGAAGTTGCTCAAAGCCCTTCCATCTCAGGGAGGAAAAAACTCAACATAAAACAAAACCTTTCCTTGATACCATATTGGCTTCTCCTTCTCAAGCACAGATGCTCATAGGCCTTGGTCTTCAGTTCTCTTGTCTTATTCTACACAGTCTCCTTGGGCAAACTCATCCATTCCCACGTCTTCAGCTACCATCTCTGAGCCATTAGCCAGCAAATCTGTACTCTTGCCATACTGAGCTCCATGGTGTCAATCTCACATTCCACTAACGAATAGCAATCTCCGTCTTTATGTCTCACTGATACCTCACATTAAACATGTCCAATTTGGGTCTTTTTAGGGACTGACACTATCTACGTAGTCATTCACGTGGGAAAGCTAGGCGTCATCCTAGATACCTCAAGTCATTAACTGAGGCTAATTCTACTTCCTTAAGCTCTCCTATCCAGCCCCTATAAATCCCCATTGCTACTGCCTTTGTCGAGCCCCAGAATATCTCTAGCTTAGGTTACTCAACCACTTCCTAACCTCCTTTTCTGCTTCCAGTCTTGTTCCCTTAAATCTATTCACAAAATGGTTACTAGATTTGGCCATATAACTACCCTGCTTAAAACCCTGCAATGGATACATAAGAAACTTCATGTGATTGTCTCTGGGGAGAATGGGGTGGGGGGAGCTACAAAAGGAGAAAATACTTACCTTTCACGTTAGTACTATTTGAATTATTTACCACAGCATACTACAAAACTAAAGTTTCAGCAGCTTCAGATGCCTACAATACAAGGTCCTTCATAATCTCCCTGCTGGTTACCTTTAAGCTGCTCTCTCAAGTTACTCTTCTGCCTGAACGTCCTAGAGTCTATCCTTTCATCTTTTAAGACTCTGCCCAGGGGTGCCTGGGTGGCTCAGTGGGTTAAAGCCTCTGCCTTCGGCTCAGGTCATGATCTCAGGGTCCTGGGATCGAGTCCTGCATTGGGCTCCCTGCTCGGCTGGGAGCCTGCTTTCTCCTCTCTCTCTGCCTGCCTCTCTGCCTACTTGTGATCTCTCTCTCTTTGTCAAATAAATAAATAAATAAAAATCTAAAAAACAAAACTCTGCCCAAATGGTACTTCCTCCCAACTTTTCCATACAGAAGAGCCCTCTCTCTCCTTCATGTCTACTTTGTGCCATAAATATATACTTCCATTATGGCATCTTACAGATCATGTTCTATGTCATACTTATATAGATTGATTGAAATGTCTCCCTCCCTTAGCCTTAGATTCCCTGAGAGCATAAAGTATTTCTTATTCACCTCGAATTTTCAGAGTCTAGTTACAGAATCTGAACTTATAGGGGGTGGGGCTTGGACGAGAGTGTTTTGAAAGTGCTCATCTGGTGATTCTAACTCAATCCCCTGTTAACAACTGATCCAAATTATAAACTCAATGTGAATGATCAATATATGTTTCTAAACTAGAACTGAAGCAGACAAGTCCTGAAACTGAGGGAGGAAAGTTGGAGCTGGAGACTTGGAGGCATCAGAATACAAGAAGGTGTGTGAAACTATGGAAGTAAATAAGCTTACTTAAGAGAGTACAAAGTGAGAGGAGTTAGGAAGCCAGGGCAGTCTTGTCACCCAGTAACTGCAGAGGACTCACTTACATGTGTTTTTCCATTCAGACTGTGAGTTCCTAAGGTCAAGAACTCTGTCCTATTCATCTCTGTCCAACTCTCATGAGTACAGTGCACAGTACCTGTTAGGAACTTAGGAACTTTTTACTGGGCTGTATCAGTGACACTAATAGAAGGAGGTACAATACTTCAAGAACGCAAAGGAATAAGTGACTACTTTGGCCAGGAAGGTGGGGGGCTGGAAACAGAGGTGTTCAGAGGGACAAGTGAGCTCAGTCCTGAAAGAGAAGTTCATTTGGCAGAGAAGTGGCCAGAACTTCAAGTAGAAGGAACAGCAGGAGTCTAAGTACCAAGGCATGAAAGAGCGAAGTGCAGATGTACCTAGGATTCGAGTGCATGACACGGTAAAAATGTGGGAGCTTTAGAAAAAGAGGCTGAGAGGATCAGACTGTGACGGGCCATGGACACCATCTAAGGATTTAAACCTAACTGTGGGTGGCCAGAGAGGAGTTCTAAATTTAATCTGAAATGACCAGATTGACTTTTTAAAAAGGCAACTAGTGGCAGCACGAAGGTCAGAGTAAAGAACTGAGACTCAAGGTAAGGAGCTTCATTAGTAGACAGCCCAGCTAACAAACCCAAGCAAGGGCTGTATCCTTCTTAAGTCTTTTACCCAAAAGAAAGGAGCGAAGGGAACGAGATCCAATCTATAAACACCCAAGATTTAAGTCAAGCGAATTTCGACTTCCGATTCCTGCTTGGCGACCAAGGTGCACTTGTTTCTTCGGGTTTGAACTGCATGGAAAGTTCCAAAGTGGAAATGCCCCGGAACCTTCTGTTCTACCTTAGGGGTTCCAAGCCACTTGCCATCACAGCCCCAACCCTGCACGAGGACCAGCTGTACCGAGGAGCACGCGGATACAGACGAGCGCGGGGGGAACCACGCCGCACCTACTCGGAACTCGGGGTGGAGAATTGCGCGTGCGCGTCTATCGCGCAAGCCCCGCCCCCTGCCTTGAAAGCCGGTGGCGGGAAACCGGACTCAGCCCCTCTCGAGAGTGCCCCCGCGGCTCGGAAAGGACGTCGTCCGCTAGAGCCCTCTCTCCCACACACTCACCCGCTCCCCGCCGGTCCTCGGGATCCCCGTGGAGCCAGCGGCCATCAGGCGCCCGGCCGCAGCCTTTCCCGCCACCCGACCCGGCGGGACCAGTCCCTGCCTGCGTGAGGAGTGGGGCGGGGCGAGCCGGGCTGGTCCAAGTAGCCCCCAGCGAGCCGGGGGGGTGTTGGTGGTGGTGGGGATGAAGTAAGGAAAAGGGAAGCGAGTACAAGTACTGTTTTATCTGAGTCGATCCCCTATGTTGAGCTAAGAACCACAGCGGTATAAATTTTCTGCTGACTTAAGATAATAGGAATCAAAGTCCGATTAGAAGTGAATTTACAAACATTCATCCCCTTCTCCTCCTCAAGTGGATTATTCCAAAGTCTCAAAGGTTAGTTAGAAAAATTAGGCTTTATTTGGGAGGAAGTGGAGACTTGAGCTACGGGCTAGAGTGGTCTCCCATGCTAGAGATATAGTTTTAAAGCTTGCGAAGCGAGCCGGCTCCTAAAGGAAGAGAACAACAATAAATATTCATTGGTAAGTTGAGGATCTCCTCTGGACTCCGCTGAGATGAGTGTATTTTGCCGATGACAAAAGAAGATAGGTTTCAGAATAATAATTATCTCCTGAATTATTAAGCATTTGAATAGAAGGAATCAATTTCTGGGATATGAAGAGTTATAAGAGATTTGCAGAAGATGAAAGGACACACGAGAGAAAAGTGAAAAGACGTACACACAAAAAAGGAAAATAAAGACGACTATAAAACTAGGGGTAAAAGCAGAAAGATACCATTTGAAGAGTGTTTTTGATCTGCTCTAACTAAATTAAAACTCTGAGGGTCAAAGGCTCTCCCTCCTACGGCCCCCCACCCCTACCTCTGCATTTGCTCCAGGCATCAGATTTCCTGTTTTAACCTTAGGGAGCTCTTCTTTGACTTAGGAACCAGCTGCCTGGAGGCCCCTCTGGGGATGTCTGGCAGAACTGCTAAACTATTTAAATATTCTAGATTCTAGGCTCACCCTGTCCCTTATTTAGGTTGAGAGCTCACTGGCCCAGGGCCTCCAAAGAGATCCATCATACCAGAATGAACACAAAACCCAGCCGGTGGATGTAGACAAGTTTATGTGGCTTTACAGAACAGTTCAAACCCCACTGTTCACTTTTCTCAGAGCTACTTCCCCACCCAAGTCTCTGGGGCAAGCATCCCTGAGATAAGTAGGCTACACTCTCCTGTTAACTTCCCCAAAAATTTTTGGTACAATTGCAGCCTGATTTGGGGCTTATACCTCCATTTTCTCTCTTCCTTTCCCCAGCCCCTTCTCCCAACCCTTGGAATGCCTTGTCTCCATCTGCCTCCTGTGAGGAGTACTCCCTGCTTCCCTGCTCCCACATAAACCTAGGGCCATAATAAACTTGACTGGCAGCAGGGTGAAGGCCAGAAGCTTAAAGGTCTTGGTTCCCTGTGCTCACCACACTGGGTTGGGAGAGGAAGGTATAGGGTGATACCTTTTTTCCCTTCCCTACCTCTCCTGCTGTGCCCCAAAACTCAGACACAGCCACATTCACTCACATTCATACCATTCATACGCACAATCATACACACACAGCGGCGAAGAGAAGTGGGATGGGGAGGAAGGGAAGTTTGCACAAACCAGCTCATGAATGCAACTTGAAAGATTTCACACAGCAAAAGGCAGGAAAAAAAACACACATAAATTAAAAAATAAAGAAGTACATGTCCCTCCCCCAGTCTCTTTCTTCATCCAAGGGCTGGCTCAGCCCCTTCGAGTAAACCCAGAAGCTTCCTACTTCCTCTAGCCAACTGGAGCTTTCACAGGGCCTGGGTCTTCAGTTCAACAGGTTCCCCAGTGCCCTCTGGTTGTCCATTGGAGTCACTGGGCCTGGCGCCCTTGAGAATAGACAGTCTCTCAGAAACACTCTTGAGCCGGGGGAAGAGGAGAAAGTCGTAGAGGAGACTGCCTAGTCCCCCTCCAATGATTGGGCCCACCCAGTAAACCTGTAGGAAAAGGAGAGGAATAATCAGACTTGGGGAAGGGATCAAGAGCAAGGCTTCTCTTTTTCCAACCTTATGGTTGGAAAACAGACATCTGTACTTGGCATGAGCAACTGGGCACTATTTAAGCAGAAACCAGTGACTTTTTTTTGAATTCTAAATTGCTCTACTGCCTGTACCTCAAAACTTACCATTTCTTTTCTGACTCGCCAAATTAGTCCTTTATCCCACATATATATTCTATTTCTTGTTATCAGTTTTCACAAGTTTATAGATTGCTTTGAAAAAAATGTTTTGATTGTGGTAAAACATATAAAATTTACCACCTTAACCAATTCTAAGTGTACAGTACAGATAAATGTTCAGTATACCATATTGTTGTGCAACAACTCTCCAGAACTCCATCTTGCCAACTGAATCTCTATACCCATTAAACAACAGCTCCCCATTGCCCCTTCTCCTGAACCTCCATTCAGTACCCTCGTGCTTTGCTTCAATGAATTCGACTACTCTAGGTACTTCACATGAGTTGAGTTATACACTGTTTGTCATTTGGTGACTGGTGTATTTCATGTAGCATAACATCGTCAAGGTTCATCCACGTTGTAGCCTGTGATAGGACTTCCTTCTTTGTAAGTCTGAATATGATTCCAGTGTACGTGGAGACTATATTCTGTTTATCCACTCACTTGTGAGGGACATGTGGGTTGCTTGCACCTTTTGGCTTCTGTGAATAATGCTGCCATGAAAATGGGGACACAGCTTTGAAAAAATTTTAATTATTTCTGTATGTTTGGCTGGGATATGGCTAAACCACATAGACATAGCCAATTTTTATTGAGGTCTTAGTCCATACCAGGTTCTGGGCTAAATATTTCGCACATATAATGTTCACACTAATTTCTCCTAACACCCCCATTTCACAGTAATGAAACTGGGGCAAAGAATGACAGTCATTTGCCGTGGTCACACACCAGGCCAATAATGTGCTAGAACTGGGATGAGGCGCAGACCCATCTGTACTCATACACATCCTGAGCCCTGAGAGAAGGTTTTGACTTCCTGTTCAGTTGTCTATCCTCATAGTGCTAGTTTTAGAATCCTGTGGATACTTAGTAAAAAATCCCTGACCAACCAGTGAAGGAACAATATGAGCAAGAGCTTCTCTTTCTAGCAACATAATGAATCCTGCTCACACAGGCATGCCAAACTCTACGACAGCCCCTTTAGCTGAGTGCTAGTAAAACAGTTAACACACCCAGATGGAAAGCAGGAAGCAAAGGTGGAGCCTGCAGCCCACACCCATACAGGAGGGCTTCGGGATCTTGCCCCTCTCCCCTCACTCACCCAGTGGTTGGTGAAGTTTCTGGTGAGAATGGCTGGAGCAAAGGAGCGGGCAGGGTTCATGCCTGCACCAGTATAATACATCTGCAAAAGACACAGTCATAACTGAGACACTTTCCCCTACTTCACCCCAGCTTCGCTCCCCACAACTGCAGGCTGGCACCTTGCCCCCAGCCAGCAGCAAGTAGGGAAGGACAAACTAGGGGTGGGCATTCCACAATGGAGTAAAGGCACTGTGGATCCATAGACAAAGCTCACATCAACCCCTGATGCATACATTTCCACCTTGGGGTCAAGAAGGGCCAGATACAGAGGTCACAGAAGAGAAAACTAGAACAGGATTGAATCTTCGGTGCTGACCGAAACAGAGTGAGGAGGACTATGTTCACGTTTGACTGTGAGCTGGGCAGAAAGAAACTTTAAAAGTTGGGAAAGGTTGAAGGGCCCTAGAATCCTTAAACAAGAAATATCTCCCCTCTCCTGCTTACCCCAAAGAGGTGCCCCAGTGTGAGGGAGAAGCCCACAGCCAGGGCTACAGATCCCAGGCGGCCATTCCGCCTCTCGTCGTATGTGGCAAAGATGCAGAGCACAAACTGGAGCGTCAGGAAGATCTCCACTGTGGTGGCCTGGCCCACACTCACCCCAGGGTGCAACTGGGCAGAGGAAGAAGAAAGGAGGCAGCTCATCAGGGTTGCCACAGTGTTACCTCCTCAAGCCTTCCCATGCAGCAACCCCCATATGGCATCAGTTCCCTGGAGAGGGAGGATAATACAACCGCCTTCATAGTAATTGTATTTGTTTCTTAATTTCTCCTAACAATACTCCTTCATGGTAGAAAGAATTGTACCCACTTATGCAGATGAGGAAGCTGAGGCCCCATCAGGTAAAATAAGTTTCCTCAAGAATCTGCAAGGGGTTGGAAGGAAAGCTGAAACCAGAACTCAGGTCTCTTGAGTCAGTCCAGGCCTTTATGCCTACCTTACTCCCCCAAACTACATTTGACACATGCGCGTGCGCGAGTGCACATCCCCCCCACCCCCCGCAACACACACACACAATGTCCCAGACCCCTAAGGAATTCATCAGCCTCCACCAGGTGGGGAGTCAGGGTATCAGGTTCCTCCAGCCCCACTTAGCTGACCATTACCGTATTAAGTGCTAGGTTTCCTCGGACAGCAGGCGGGGTGACACTGTACAGCACGGCAGCCCCAGCCACGGCTCCTAGGAGTTGGGCTGCCATATAGCAGAAGGCACGAAGCAGAGACATCTGGGAACCCACAAGGAAGGCGAAAGTGACTGCGGGATTGACATGGGCTCCGCTGATGTGGCCCACGGCCTGCACCAGCGTAGCCAGGGCCAGGCCAAAGGCCAGAGCCACCTGCAGGACATGCAGGGGTCCGGGGGCCCAACGCAGTGAGGCCCCCAGTCCGAAAAAGACATAGAAGAGGGTGGCAAAGAACTCAGCAAATATAGCCCTCCAGAAGGAGGCTGACCGCAGTTCCCACATGGCAGGGGGGATGGGCACAATGCCTGGGTCCCTGATACCCCCCTGGCCTGATCTGGGTGGACAGTCCCCTTTATAGAGGACACTTAATCCCTGGGAGGGGCAGGCTGAAGTGGCTGGCCCAGCCTCTTAACCCCTTCAGAGCTGCAGAGGGCTGGGCCCACTCTTATGCATCTGATAAAGCTGCTGGATTTTGCCCTCCCTCTTCCACGGGAGGTGAGCAGTGCCATGGGTGTTAGGGTGGGGGTAGAGCCAGGGCTGGAGAGACTCCGAGAGAAAAGGATCCAGAACAGGGGAACCGTCAAAGTCTGTTTTTCTCTTTGTATCAATGTTGGGGTTCACGGTCCTGATTGACATCTATGTTAGAACATTTGTCAGCTCTGCTTGGAAGATCAGTCAAACTGAGTTCACTTCATAGGGTATGAGACTGTGCTTCTGGGGGCCTTCGGTCTCCTCTGAGTCGGCCAGGGGTAAGGGTGGGGGTGGGGGTCAGAAGTGGGGTCCAGCAGGGAAGTTGGATAACTGAAGAGAATTCTTTAGTTCTCTGGAATTAGAGGGCCTTTTGCCATTGGTTGGTTTGGTCTGGAATCTGTGGACCCTGCAGCTCTGGGACAGAATAGTTCTGCTGTGTCTGGGTTTCTCCAAACCCAGGTTCCCTACCCCCATTCCATGCCAGCACCTCCCTTTCCAAACCCTCAGCCTGGCCTTGTAAACCACAAAGATAAGAGGAAGAATCTCTCTTCCATGGATAGATTGGGGGTGGGCTGGGTGACTCGGGAGGAGAAAAGGGCTTAGTAGTTAAATTTCAAAATCACCTTATCCTTCCTTTCCTAACTCACGAAGTCCTAACAGGAAGTACTGAAAAGAAAGAAACTGAGTCATGGCTATGGAACAATTCGGGGGTGGGGGTGGGGAGGGGGTCTAATCCCTCCTCATATGGTCCTAATCAGGATCCTGGGGCCTTAAATCTTTTTTTTTTTTTTTTAAACAGTGCCTCCATCCCCACTGCTGACTGGTGATGGGGCCCTATTCCTTTTTTTTTTTTTTTT
>LNAC01000236.1:1810429-1852733 GCA_002007465.1 Ailurus styani
GAGAGGCAGGCAGAGAGAGAGGAGGAAGCAGGCTCTCCGCTGAGCAGAGAGCCCGACATGGGCCTCGATCCCAGGACCCTGAGATCATGACCTGAGCCGAAGGCAGAGGCTTTAACCCACTGAGCCACCCAGGCGCCCCTGGGGCCTTAAATCTTGATCCCTAAGGAAAAGTCTGGGGGTGGGAGAAGCAGGCTGGTCAAGGAGAGAGGACAAAATGGAGTAGGAGAGTGTGGGGAAAGAGGTTCATTTGTGCTCAAACTTAATAAGGGACATGGGACCTAGTGGTGGGGCCTCTGCAGTGGTGGAAAAGGCAGAATGGGACATACTGGTAGGCTCTACCATCTCTACACCATGGCAAGTCACACAGACCAGAAGCTTTTCCCTGAAGCACCAGAGGGAAAAATTTTAAAGAAGAGGTCTGCTATATTGGTTCTCAGCATTGGTCCCATCAAGTATACCTGTGGAGAGAGAAGAGGAACACAGATCAGGGCCTATTCTCCTCTCTTCCTCCAATATCCAGCTTGGGAATGGATAGGAACAGTTACAGCAAAGGCAGAGAGCCCATTTAACTCACCCACATGTAGGAAGTTGTTGAGAACAGGTCAGAGGGAACCCAAGGAGACTGGAGCTCCCAATTTCATGGAAGAGTAACAATCCACTGGAGATCCTTGGAATCTCTTGGGTTTTAGAAGCCCCACCAATATCCTCCCTTCAGGCCCTGTAACCCTTGTTCCATCTCCCCAGAGAGGCTCCCAGTTCCCAGTCACCTCTGTTGGCCCCAGGGAGTAGGCAGGGCTCATGCTGCTTCTGGAGAAAGGAGCCTGGGACAGTACAGAAAGTAGTACGTCATGGTATTAAGAGCAGTGACTCTGGGAACAGGTACCTCGTTTCAGATGTGGATGAGAGGGTGCCTGGGTGGCTCAGTGGGTTAAAGCCTCTGCCTTCGGCTCAGGTCATGATCTCAGGGTCCTGGGATCGAGTCCCGCATTGGGCTCCCTGCTCAGCAGGGAGCCTGCTTCCTCCTCTCTCTCCACCTGCCTCTCTGCCTACTTGTGACCTCTCTCTCTGTCAAGTAAATAAATTAAAAAAAAAAACAGATGTGGATGAGAATACAAAGAGACAGAAGTAGTTAAGACTGCCAGTGGGAGTATAAATTGGGATTACCACTTTGGAACACAGTATATAACATCATCTTAAAAAGATGAACAAACAGGGCGCCTGGGTGGCTCAGTGGGTTAAAGCCGCTGCCTTCGGCTCGGGTCGTGATCTCAGGGTCCTGGGATCGAGGCCCACATCGGGCTCTCTGCTCAGCGGGGAGCCTGCTTCCTCCTCTCTCTGCCTGCCTCTCTGTCTACTTGTAATCTCTCTCTCTGTGTCAAATGAATAAATAAAATCTTTAAAAAAAAAAAAAAAGATGAACAAACATACTTTCTGACCCAGGAATTTCACTTCTCATTTATATAACCAAGAGAAACTAATTGGCTGGCTTTCTTTCTTTCTTTCTTTCTTTCTTTCTTTCTTTCTTTCCTTCTTTCTTTGAAGGAGACAGAGAGGGGAAGGGGAGGGATAGAGGAGGAGGAGAGAGAGAGAGAATCCTAAGCAGTCTTCATACCTGGTCATACGCTTAACCAACTGAGCCACCCAGGCATCCCCCAGACAAAAAAGACACTTCTCTATACCTATACCAGGATATACAAGAATGTTGAGAATAGCACTGTTCACAATAGCAAAAAGCTTGAAGCAACCCAGATACACACTGATAGGAGAATGGATGTCTAGACAGTGATATTATATCTCTGTCTGTACATATACACATGTTTCACACAATGGAAAATTATGCGGCAGTCAGAATGAGAGAACCTAGGGCACCTGGGTGGCTCAGTCAGTTAGCAACTGACTCTTGGTCTCAGCTTAGTTCTCCTCTCAGAGTTGTGAGTTCATGCCCTGCGTTGGGCTCCACGCTAGGCATGGAGCCTACTTAAAAAAAAAAAAGGCGGCAGTGGAGGGGAGCGCGCCTGGGTGGCTCAGTCGTTAAGCGTCTGCCTTCAGCTCAGGTCATGATCCCACGGTCCTGGGATTGAGCCCCGCTTCGGGCTCCGCATCGGGCTCCACATTGGGCTCCCTGCTCAGCGGAAAACCTGCTTCTCCCTCTCCCACTCCCCCTGCTTGTGTTCCCTCTCTCGCTGTGTCTCTCTTTGTCAAAAAAAAAAAAAAAAAAAGAGTGAACCACCACAGTGATACTCAATAATAGGGAGGAATTTTAGCAATAAAATATCAGGTAAAAAAAAAAGAGTCCCAGAAAATTATACATGGCATGATAATCTTTTTATAAAGTTAAAAAAATCAGAGTGCCTGGCTGGCTCAGTCAGTAGAGCATGTGACTCTTGATCTCGGGGTTGTGAGTTTGAGTCCCATGTTGGGTGTAGAGATTACTTAAAAAAAATCTTAAAAGGATCTAAAATAAAAATATGCTTTTCAGAACACATACAGATAAGATGAAACTACACAAAAAAGAAAATAAAGAATGATGAACACAGGATTCAAGATGGTGTTTACCTCAGGCTAGGGCACCAAGGGGATGAAGTGGAATATTTGTAGATTTCTGTGATTCTCAAGATCCTAGTTTTTCTGTTACATGGTTGATTAATGATGGTTCTTAACTGGGGTGCCTAGGTGGCTTAGTCAGTGGAGGATATGGCTCTTGATCTCTGGCTTGTGGGTTCAAGCCCTCCATTGGGTGCAGAGACTATTTAAAAAACAAAATGATGCTTAGTTTGTTACTTAAAAAAAAGGAATTAGGGGTGCCTGGGTGGCTCAGTTGGTTAAACGTCCACTCTGATTTTGGTTCAGGTCGCGATCTCAGGGTCCTGGGATCAAGCCCCATGTCAGGCTCTGCACTCAACGTGGAGTCAGATTGGGATTCTTGCTTCCAGTTCCCCCTCCCCCTCCCCCCACAACCTCACACTGGTCCTCATTCTATCTCTCTCACAAATAAATCTTTTTTTTTTTAAAGATTTTTATTTATTCATTTGACACAGAGAGATTACAAGTAGGCAGAGAGGCAGGCAGAGAGAGAGGAGAGAGGAGGAAGCAGGCTCCCCGCTGAGCAGAGAGCCCGACGCGGGCCTCGATCCCAGGACCCTGGGATCATGACCTGAGCCGAAGGCAGCGGCTTCAACCCACTGAGCCACCCAGGCGCCCTCACAAATAAATCTTTAAAAAAGTTAGGGGAAGCCATATATAGGCCAACGAGGAGGGGATGTCATAAACAAAGGAATATTCTATGCACTTGAAATCCTTAACAAACAACAGAAACAACAAAAATCTTGGCTAAAGTTATCCCTACTAGATATAAATTCCAGAAGGGCAGGGATGTGTCTGACTTGTTCACCACTGCAAACCCAAAGCTTAACACACAGTAGACAATAAATAAATCTTTTCCGAGTAAATTAACATAAGCTCTCTGAGCCTCAGTTTCCTCTGAATCAAATAACATAATGTAGGTAAAGACTTAACATACTGTTTGGTACAGAATAAAGCACTTAATAAAACTGGGACACCTGGGTGGCTCAGTGGGTTAAAGCCTCTGCCTTCGGCTCAGGTCATGATCTCAGGGTCCTGGGATCGAGGCCCACATCGGGCTCTCTGCTCATCGGGGAGGCTGCTTCCGCCTCTCTCTCTGCCTGCCTCTCTGCCTACTTGTAATCTCTCTCTCTCTGTCAAATAAATAAATAAAATCTTTAAAAAAGTAAATAGATAAGTAAATAAATAGGAGCCATTTGATGAGGGTTTTATTAACAGCAAAAGGTTATCCCTAACCACCAACTCTATAACCTCTTGTAATAAGGAACAGAGGGCAAAGTGCAGCTAATTTGGTGCCCTTGTTGACATCAAATAAAATGATTAGATTTTCTTATTTGAAGCTACCAACTTTTTTTTAAACTTTTTTTTTTAAAGTAATCTCTATGCCCAGCGTGGGGCTCAAACTCATGACCCTGAGATCAAGAATTGCTCGTTACACCGACTGAGCCAGCCAGGCTTCCAGATTTCTTCTCTTCCTTACCAAACATTGACTAGAATCTCATGGAGAACTGAATCCTGGCCCATTTCCTTTCACATTGGCCACTTAGCTGAATGCCAAACTTCCAAACTCAATATAAGCTCTAAAAACTCATTTGAGGGACACCTGGGTGGCTCAGTCATTAAGTGTCTGCCTTTGGCTCCAGTCATGATCCCAGGGTTCTGGGATCAAATGCCGCATAGGGCGCCCTGGTCAGTGGGGAGCCTGCTTCTCTCTGCCTGCCCCTCCTCCTGCTTGTGCTCTGTCTCTTTCTCTCTCTGACAAATAAATTAATAAAATCTTTAAAAACTAAAAAAAAAACAACAAAAAAACCAAACTCACTTGAGTTTTTGCATAGATTTACCTATAACTAGAATAACCATTGTTTTCCATCAGCCTAGCCTCTTTATTTTTTAAAGAATTATTTATTTATTTATTTATTTATTTATTTATTTATTTATTTATTTGTTTGTTCATTTGCGAGACAGAGAGAGAGCACGAACAGTGACAAGGATCAGGGGGAGAGGGAGAAGCAGACTCCCCGCTGAGCAGGGANTGCCTCCTTGTGATCTCTCTCCCTCTGTGAAATAAATAAATAAAATCTTTAAAAAAAAAAAAAAAGAATTATTTATTTATTTATTTATTTATTTATTTATTTATTTATTTGTTCATTTGCGAGACAGAGAGAGAGCACGAACAGTGACAAGGATCAGGGGGAGAGGGAGAAGCAGACTCCCCGCTGAGCAGGGACCCCCCCCCCTCGGGCTCAGTTCTAGAACCCTGGGATCACGACCTGAACTTAAGGCAGCTGGTTAACTGACTGAGTCAGCCAGGCACCCCTAGCCTAGCCTCTTTAAAGGAAAAAAAAAGGGCGCCTGGGTGGCTCAGTGGGTTAATGCCTCTGCTTTCGGCTCAGGTCATGATCTCAGGGTCCTGGGATCGAGGCCCGCATCNTTTAAAGGAAAAAAAAATGCCGTGTCTCCCTTGAGGAGTGGGATCCAGTCTTCCCCAAGGCCCTGCTTGGTATGGGTTGGGTTCTTACCAATGCCAGTTCTCCAGCAGTCACTGAGCAACCCAGTGCTGGGCTGGCTGGCCCACCTGGTTCCAGGCACTGCTAGCAAGCCACAGCAAACGTGGTGAGTAACTGCTGGATAGTGGAGAAAAACTCCACGCCCAGAGCTTGACAATGACTCTTCCTGCTCACCTAGGTGAGACCAGAGGTGCTAGGACCAGAGTGGAAGGACACACACTTCCCCACACAGCCCCCAGGCAGCTTCAAGCAATGGATCTGCAGCAAGTTACCCAAATTCTTCAGTTGCTGAGCCTAACTCATTGGCCTATTTGCATCATACTGAAGGTAGCTGAATGAAAGGATGCACAGAGCAGGGTGGACCCATCTTTTGTTCATTCCTTAAAGTCCTATCAGCCACCCGTCCTCATTACCTAATCTAGTGTTACCCTACCCTAGAAGAGGGGCTGCTGCTTACCTGGATGGGTCACTGGGCTGCAGCCACCTGCGGCAGTGCTAGGTAGAAGAGGACCTAGGCCAGGATGGCTGCTGTGCTCTGGGCAAGGACTTGGGACATCTCCTGGAGGAAATCAAGCCAGTGGGCACGGTGCAGCGTCAGCGTTGAGGGCAGGATTTGCCTGGCCCCCCTGACTTCATCAAAAATCTGTGCCAGGCTCACCACCACCAGCTTTGTGGGCAAGAGTTGAGGGACTGAGCCTCTCACAGAGCTCCCACTGGGGCACGAGGCCCTAAGGACAACCCCACTAAGACCAGGGTGACTAGGCTTTCAGCCAGCAGGTATCTCCCAAACCGTTGGCTCCATAGGTCCTGGGGAAGAGGGAGGGGAGGGGTAGGCCAGATCAGTCTGTCTGGCTTGGCTGGCAGTGTCTACTCCACTCTTCTCCCCACTGGTCTCCCACCTCTCTCCTCTTCCTCTCTCTGTTCCCCTCCCCCTCAACAAACTCTCTAGCCTCTTCATCCTGCACCTACTACCTGCCCCCCCCACCCCCCGCCAAGCACCTGTCATGAAAGGATGGGAGAAGGACTAAAGGACAGAATAAGGGAGTAGTCAGAGAATAAGCCCCCATTTGCTTTGACTAGGATTTAACAGTGGAGAAGAGGAAAAGTCTGTTTCAATAGGAGAAAGAAGGAGTCTATAGAAAAAGATGGTGGTTTCTCCTCTCTGCAGGAATCTCATCTTCCAGATCACCATTTCACCAATCTGGTTCGGAGTCTCTGTCAAGTATCCTGCTCTGGTGTGGAGACTGCTTTTCTAGGTCTAGGTGAGTGGAGTTGGGATGGGGAACAAGCGTTTCAGGTGCTTTCTCTGGAGAAGCAGGTAGCCAGAGAGGGCATAGCTCCACTTCTGTGATTAGGAACATTTCATGTTCTTCCTTTAGCCAATAGTGAGGAAGCTCATCCCTCAACCTGCCACCCCTACCCAGTCAGTGCTCTCCCCAAGGGAGACTTAGACTCTCATACTCACACCTAAACATCCAGTCTTCCCAGCCTTGGCCATTCCCTCTCTTACCCATCTTTCTTCCTCTTCAGCCCTCCAACCCAGACTCACCAAGGGAGGGGCAAGAGCTTATAATGGCTTCTGTCTACCAGAGGTACTCACAGTGAAGGTAGAGAATCATCCTTCCACTTCCTAATCATCCTTATAAACCTGGGTTTCAGGAGCCAGAGAAGTAAAGAGGAAAGCTAAAGTGAGGATCTGGAAGACAATGAGAGCTTCAGGGAAGGCAAGGTAAGGATATTTCCATTCCTCACTAGAAATAAAACAAGCCAGTGAGAAGGTACCAATGCTGAATTGGCAACTGGGCCATTGGAATCTGCAAAGGAAAGTTCCTTTGAGGAATTGCCTGGGACTGCAGGGAATTCCTGGGATCTAACACTCCTGGGATTACCCAGGACACACTCCCAACTCATCTTTGTTCTTCTCTTCTGGTTACCTTGTTCACTTTTTTTTTCTATCACTCCACTTTATTGTTATATTTGGGTTCTTTGCAGGGGTTGCCAAAATTTTAAATTCTAGATTCTCTCCCTTTCTTTCTTCTGGCCTTGAGTAAGCATACAATGTTTTTGAATTTTTTCAAAAAAGAACTATGGAAGTGGAGAAAAAGGATTTGTAAAACAACAAACTTGGAGTAGTTACGAAATTATTTTAAGTATTAATCCGCTTGTAGACGTAATCATCCTGGAGTCTCATCTATCCCTACACTAACTAGACTGAGTTATCTCTTGATTACTAATAATCAACCTTCCAAACTCTTTACATTCCTGGGGCTAGGGATCGTAAATTTATTGTACCCCCTTCAATAAAGAAAGCTCCATTTCTCAGTCTCTGAGAGGTGCCATAGGAAGCATAATCTGTAATATTAGGAGCAAGTACATCCAGAAATCTCAGGGAATCTGCAGGCAGAGCTATTTGTCTTGTCTCATTTCTCCACAGTGGGTCCCATGTGATTACCATGGCCACCTCTGATGTTATCCACCAGCTTACTAACTTTCTGAAGCTACTCCACAACCAGCCCATACCATCAAGACTTAAAGCATAAGCTAGGTCTGAGTTCCATAAAAATATCTAATTTGTTGAACTTACAGGATTATGTGAGGATCAAATGAGATATACCCAGGCAATAAACATGTTAAGTTAGCTGCCTTCGAACGTAAATGAAGTGACTCATGACTTAATTAGATATAAACATAATTTATGATTATCAAGTATTGAACATCCTCTGTGGCAATTACAATGTAGGGTGAATCAAGATGTGGTACTGAGGGGCTGGGTGAACATCTGTCTCTGTATCCATGACATGGAATCTCTATCCCAGCCCCATATTCAGAATGCCAGATCAGCATGTGACCCAGCTCCATTGTGTGGACAGTTTCATAGGACAAAGGCCCCAGCATAGCACAAGCCAGCCTAGCAGCCCCTTTGGCTAGCTCCTGAGGGCCCCCCTTCTCTCTTTTTCTCTGGTTATGCTTTGCTGACTGCTGACTCCTGGCAAAGTCCAGAACAATCACCAAGCTCTGAGTGCATCATCCCTCTTACATCTATAGTTAAGAGTTAAGCTCCAATTAGCACATGGATCAGGCGAGGACCCCCACATGTTAAAAATGGGGTAATGTAAGAAATAAGGTGAAAATAGACTGATCCATCCTGTACTTGCCTCCTTCTCCCCTTCTCTTCCTAGGGAGTCAAATATAACCCCATGCCAGACAGATCAATGCTTACTATGGTTAGAACCTGTTCTAAGTACTTAACAGTATATATGTTATCTAAGGTATTGGTTTTCACTAGGATTTTTCACTAGGTCAGTTTACACCCTACTTATTCTAGTTGACAGCCTCTCCTTGGATGACTTCACCTATTCCACTCTCCCTCAAAATTTATATCCATATATTTACAGAACATTTTCACCTGGGTGTCCTGTAGACACCTTAAATACAGCCTGTCTGAAACAGAATGAGGGGTGTCTGGGTGGCTCAGTTGGCTGGGCATTTGCCTTCAGCTCAGGTCATGATCTCGGGGTCCTGTGATTGAGCCCCACTTAGGGCTCCCTGCTCATTGGGGAGTCTGCTTCTCCTTCTCTCTCTGCTCCTCCCCACCCTCCCTCGTTCTGTCTCAAATAAATAAATAACATCTTTTTTTTTCTCCAAAGATTTTCTTTATTTATTTGACAGAGAGAGAGAGAGAGAGACAGTGAGAGAGGGAATACAAGCATGGGGAGTGGGAGAGCCCCATGTGAGTCTCCATTCCAGGACCTTGGGATCATGACCTGAGCTGAAGGCAGACGCTTAACGACTGAGCTGCCCAGGCGCCCCCAAAAATAAAATCTTAAAAAAAAAAACACAAAAAACCCAGAATGAATTATCTTCCCCTATTCAAACACGCTTTTCCTTTTGTATTTCCTCATTAAATCAGAAACCTACGAATCAGTTTTGACTCCTTCCTCTATCCTCTCACTCCCAAGTAACCAGTCACCAAAACTCTACCCATTCTACCTCTTACATGGCTTAACCCACACCAGCTCTCACCTGAGGACTCTAGTGGCTTTAGACCCCATTTGATCCTGTTTCTGGTCTCATTCCGCCCAATTCGTTTTCCATATTGCTGCCAGTTTTATCTTTATAAAAGTGCCTTTAGGGGCGCCTGGGTGGTTCAGTTGGTTAAGCAACTGACTTCAGCTCAGGTCACGATTTTAGGGTCTGTTTTTCCCTCTCCCTCTGCCCCTCCCCCCACTCATGCACGTGCGCGCTTTTTCTCTCTCGAATAAAACCTTTAATAAAAGTACCTGTAATTTCTCATCTCCCTGTGTCCCTTCAACAGTTCCTAAACGCCTGAAAGACATTCTTACTATGAATACATGACTCTTCATAATTCAGCCTCAACTTTTCCAACTGTTCTCCATATCTTCCCAGGATGAGGCCCTGACAATTTTGTGTTTCTTGTGGCTCCTCAAAACTTCATTCTATTTGGGCGCCTGGGTGGCTCAGTGGGTTAAAGCCTCTGCCTTCGGCTCAGGTCATGATCCCAGGGTCCTGGGATCGAGGCCCGCATCGGGCTGTCTGCTCGGCAGGGAGCCTGCTTCCTCCTCTCTCCTCTCTCTCTGCCTGCCTTTCTGCCTACTTGTAATCTCTCTCTCTGTGTCAAATAAATAAATAAAATCTTAAAAAAAAACAAAAATAACCCTTCATTCTATTTCATTACCCAGTGCTTCAGCAAAAGCTGTTCCCTATACTTTGAATGTCTTTTCCTCTTTTGTCTATCAAGTGAAACTCTATCACTTCTTAATTATTATGCATGGAAATGTTAAGAATTAATTACTTGTATATTAGCAACAAGTTAGGTAAATCATCTGAATGATGAAGGTGAGTTTATCAGGTGGAAGATCAGTGCGCAAAAGTGAAATAATACAAGAGATGACAGGCAAGAAGTTATTTCCTGAGTGGGAATTAAGTAATAGAGGTGTGTCTAAGTGACAGTGTGAGGAATATGCAGTGATTGCGTTAGCTCTCACATCTAGGATGGAACCTAAGGAGAAAAACTACAGAAACAGAACCCAGGAACTTTCCTCTCATTACCACCAAGATGCAAAGTACTGACAGAGCAGGACTTTTCTAAAGGAGATCTGTCCTCCATGCCTTTGCTCCTAGAATTAAGAGGAATAGAAACATCTCTTCTTACACATTAGGCAGGATATAAATGCTAGACCAGGCTGACCCCTGGTGGAGAATGAACCAGCCACTGCAATCCAAGAAGGTGGGCACAAAACTTTCTCCCTTCATCCTCATTCATTTATTAATTCAAAAACAACAGTACACTTACTCTCTGCTAAGGGTAATACTGAGGCCCTAGGGCACAGAGGACAAAGGATTTAATCCCCATTCCTAAGAATTCTTAAGAACCCCTTTTAATCCTTATTCTCAAGAACCTAACAGGTGGGGTGCCTGGGTGGCTCAGTGGGTTAAGTGTCTGCCTTGGGCAGGGGTCATGATCCCAGAGTCCTGGCATCCAGCTCCTCGCTCCGCAGGGATCCTGCTTCTCTCTTTTCCTCTGCCTGCTCCTCCCCCTGCTTGTGGGTGCTCTGTCAAATAAAGAAAACAACAACAACGACAACAAACGAAAACCCAATAGCCCTAAACAAACAACAACAACAACAACAAACCAAAACACAACAGCCCTAACAGGTGAGGGGCGCCTGGGTGGCTCAGTTGGGTAAAGGTCTGCCTTTGGCTCAGGTCATAATCTCAGGGTCCTGGGATTGAGCCCACATTGGGCTCCCTGCTCAGCAGGGAGTTGGCTTCTCCCTGCTTCTGCCTACTCCCCCACCATGTTCTCTCTACTCTTTCTCAAATAAATAAATAAAATCTTAAAAAAAACCACCACCACCACCAAATACATGAGGTAGGTAGCTGCCTCTTTAAATATTCTCTCTTCTCAGCACTGGGGAGAATGGGGAGCCCAGTTAGAAGGCCAAGGCAGTAGTCCAGGGGAGAAATAATGTGATTGGGGTTCAAGGACAATCAGATATGTGAAATGAGGGAGACAAAGAAGTCAAGAACTTCCAGGTGTCTAGCCTGGGCAGCTGGTTATGGGATGCAGTTCACAGAAGTCAGGGAACCTACGCGGAGGAGGAAGCCTGTTTATAAAGACAAAGTAAGTTTTAGAACAAAGTAAATTTTAGACATGTTAAGTTTGAGGTGATTGGCTGACTGGGGTGGGGTGGGGAGAAAGAACATCCAGGTAGAAATGTTTATTGGTTGTTGGATAAACAAACCTGCAAATCAGGAAAGAAATATACAGTAGAGATTTTGAGTCCTTCTCCAATAACCCTGAAAATACAAAACCAACATTTACAGTATTTACATATTATCTATTAAAACAACCTGCCACTTAACCTAGCGATCGCTATTTGTCAGGTTGTATTCTAGGTTATTCTCTCATTTAATTTGTACTAAGGTCTAAAGAGATATTTTTGTTTTACAAATGAAAACACTAAGGTTCGAGAAGTTAAGTGATTTGCCCAAAGTCACACAGTGGAGCTGGGTTCGAATCCAATTATTGCTTAATTCTAAAAACCTATACTTTTGATATCTTGCTACACCATGTTTTTAAAGGTCCTACTTGGTAAAAACGTAAGCGGCATGCCCCTAGGCAGAAACTAAACAAACTGTACCAACCGCGGCGGGACCTAGAGCAGAATTCACTAAAATGGCGGCTCCCCTACTGGGCGCTGGCTCTCTTACGTCATCATACTGCGCGGCCGCCTCTCGCGCACCACGTCGGAAAGAGCCCGCAGGCAGATGGCGAGGTCTCAGGCCGAGGGGCGTGCCCTGTTCATCCCTGGCGCAAGATGGCGCTGCCTTTTGCACGTTCGCTCTGCTTGTGCCGCTGGGGAGCCAAACGATTGGGGGTTGCGGCTGCCGAAGCCCGCAGAGGTAAGATTATTTACTTTTCTCTCTTTTATCTCCAAAATGGTTTCTGTTATTCCAGGGAGCCCCCTTGGGTCATTTCCCCTCCCGATCTGCGTTGGTCTTGAGAGTCCAAACATGGGGCACAATCTTTTTTTTTTTTTTTTTAATCCCGAGGCGTCTTAAGGCCCATATTAAAGTGCCCCCACTCTTGCCCGCGTGACATTGTGACTCTTTCCCGTGTACTTGTGAACTCACGACAGCCTTTAGATCTGGGGGTTCCCGTCATTATCCGGTCTCTTTGCTCTACTGGCAGGCATCACCTTCAAACTGGAAGAAAAAACCGCCCACAGCAGCCTGGCGCTCTTCAAAGGTGACACAGGTGTCAAATATGGCATAGTGGGATTGGAGCCCACCAAGTTGGCCCTGAATGTGGAGCGCTTCCGCGAGTGGGCAGTGGTGCTGGCAGACACAGCGATCACCAGTGGCAAGCACTACTGGGAGGTGACAGTGAAACGCTCCCACCAGTTCCGGATAGGAGTGGCAGATGTGGACATGTCCCGGGATAGTTGCATCGGTGTTGACGATCATTCCTGGGTGTTCACCTATGCCCAGCGCAAGTGGCACACCATGTTGGCCAACGAAAAAGCCCCTGTTGAGGGCATCGGGCACCCAGAGAAGGTGGGGCTGTTGCTGGAGTATGAGGCGCAGAAGCTGAGCCTGGTGGATGTGAGCAGGGTCGCTGTGGTCCACACGCTACAGACAGATTTCCAAGGTCCAGTGGTACCTGCCTTTGCCCTTTGGGATGGAGAGCTGCTGACCCACTCAGGGCTTGAGGTGCCTGAAGGCCTCTAGTATGTCCCTCGCTGGAGTCCCTAATCATGCTCTTGGCCATTCTCCTCTGAAAGTGTCTGAAACCTTTTAATTTTGCCACCAAACAGTGTCTAATTCTGGAAATGCAGTGTTGGGTCCCCTGTGCAATACCTTAGATTTCTTCCTCTCCCATACCCTGTGGAAGCTGGGCATACAGCCACCCTTCCCCTCCCCCAAACTACTGCCAATTTCCTCAGCTATCATGAGTGCACTCTGCCTGACTGGCTTCCCTCAGCCCCTCTCTCTGCTTCCTTGTACCCAGACCTTTCTCAGACTGCATTCAATCCTGGGCTAATTCAACTATGTTTGAATTTATTCATCACTGTGATACCTCTGCCTCCCTTTGCCCCATGTAACCCCCCACCCTTTGGGGGCGCTACAGGATCTCTCCAGAGTAAATCCTTTCTACCTCTGGCTGGAGGAGGGTGCAGTCAATGACTTGGCCCTTTCTCTCTATAGCACATAGAGACTGAGCTCTGGCTCCCTCAGGAAGTGCTTTACTGTGTCTGAATAAAAAGAGCCCTCCTTCTCCAGTACCTCAGTGCCAGACTCTCAGTCCCACACAGCTGCAGCTGTCACCACCCACAGTCCATCCGCCTTAATCTGCACACCTCTGACATTTGGTCAGTCTGTTATAATCACTGGGCCAGTTAGAACCATGACCAAAGGAGATAAGATACTTTTGCCTCAGTTGGAACTTCCAGAGGGAGGAGGGAGGACTGTGGTCTTGCACAACCCATTTTTGGGCCTGCTCAGTCCCAAACCCTCACGTATTGCCACATCACCCCCCCCCCAACTGATCTCTGGCAGGAGAATACAGTTAACCTACAGTAACATTTAGGATTGAGGAAAATGTGGTGGGGTGAGTATGTATGTGAAATAGGTGTTCTCAGGCTCAGACCTTGTGGTTCCCTCTTATTATACCTTTACAATGCCGATGCAGCTGGATACCCCTAAGGGAGAGGGATAAGGACTGGGTTTAACAAAAATAATAATTTGCGTAATTAAAGTTTATTTGAGCACAAAATACTTTCTCTGTCTATAAAATTAGCAGTAGCAGCAGTACTTCCCAGCCAAGGAGGGCAGACCTGTCCGGACTATTAAAGCCTGGTACATGGCTGTCCCACTTCCTCTGTGGATGTATATCTGTGCGTGGTGGCTAGGGCCCCTTTACCAGAGTGTCTCTGTCTCTCTCATGATGTTTTCTTTAGGGAGAGGGGGAGGGGACCTGGGTGAAGACCTGGGATGATTCTGAGTGGGCCAAACCATTAGGCTGTACCTTGAAGAAGCTCATCATCTCCATGGATTGCTGTACTGCATGTGTCCACCAAGGCACTTCTCTATACTCTGTTTGCCAAGGGAATGGGGTATTTTCACTCTCACAGAAAGCAGTGGCCTAAGTCTTGGTCCCCACTGAAGCAGTGTGGTGCTCCATAGCATGTTTGGTGGTTATGGATTGAGTGTGTGGCCAGCTCATGCTTTTCCTTGAGCAGGGACCGTGTGCATGTCCCAGGCTCACACCATGCTCTCTAAGTTCTCTTTGGACAGGGCCTCAGCCGCTGCCTCGGCCTGAGTCTCAGACGGTGTATAGGAGTCCTGGTAATCCTGAAGCAGTTTCACTACCTCCAGGTGGTTGAACTGTACAGCATCATCCAGGGGAATGTTGCCCCACCTAAAAGGAACAAAGACTGGGATCAGGCAAAGAAGACAGCGACAGTGTTATGGTTACGTATGTGACTGTGGTGGCTGGAGGGCAGTGGGAGAGAAGCTGTGCCCAGATACCCCCCGCCCCAATTTTAGCTTAATCTTACCTGTCCTTGACAAAAGGATTCACTTTGCAAGCTTCAATCAGGAACTTAACAACTTCGATGTGTCCTAGGAATATGAGCAGAAGGAAAATGAGATGGTACAGATCCTCAACCTTTTGGTGTTAACCATATAGACCTGGTAGCTGGAGTTTGAACCAAGGCAGGTAGGGGAAAGGGCTCTTCCCATTTTGCTCCCTGTGTCACCCAATAATAGTTGGCCTGAAAAATTGGAAAAAACTAGTTGCTGTCCCTGTAATCTTACGGGCATATACAATAGGGAGTACTCTTGGTAGAAAAGAAAGGGTCTTGGGGGTGCCTGGCCGGCTCAGTCGGTACAGCATGTGACTTTTGATCTCAGGGTTGTGAGTTCGAGCCCCAAATTGGGAGTAGAGTTTACTTTAAAAAAAAAAAAAGAAGAAAATATTTTTAAAAAAGAAAAAAAAGGGTCTTAAGATCTGCTTCCCCTTTTATTTAACCTTCAGATACCTTCAGCTGCAGCAACATGCAGGGCTGTGCGGGAGTCATAGTCTTTCTGTTCCATGTCCATGGCTGACAAGGCAAACCTGAGGGTAGTGGAAAGCAGCTGGAATTACCCAGATCAGCCTAGAGTCACTAGTGTCTTTTCTGAAGCAGGGTTCTGACTGGATGGGTTCCAGAGAAGATAAAACAGGCTTGCTAAGATCTGTAGACCCTGCATAATCATGTTCTATACCCAGATGAGACTGTTACTCCCAAATCAGATGGGTGTGATGCTTCCAGAAACATACTGCCTACCTGTGGTAGGTGCCCAGCACATGTTTGTTGATGTTGGTGATCTACGTAAGGCAGGGTCCTTACTTCCCTCCTAGGACTCTGTTCTTAACACCCAGGTTAATCATAACATGGCTGCCATTATTTAAATTCTTACCACATGGCAGTCACTGTACTTAAAATAATCTCATTTAAATGCAGTCTGTATCCATTCTATCTGGCTCTAAAACTGAAGCACTTAACTATTTTGGTGTGTTGACTCCTAATGAGATCTCTAATAGAAGTATTTTACTGTGTTTATTTGGTACCTTCGAAGGGCTGAGACATCTCCACTATAGGCAGCAAATAACAGGTTCACCACAGTCTTGTTCTGGAAAACAAATAACCCACCTGAGATTAACTGTGACTTTGGGCTCACCCATGCCCAGCTCTGTCCTGTGACCCTTCTCCAAAGACGCTTAGCCAAGGGTATTGCTAAAGTGTTAATGGAATGTTCTATTCTGAAATATTCTTACAAGCCACCTGGGGTTTTCCTTACCCGAACTTCTCCCCCTTCACGCCGTGGATCTAACTTGCGAGCACAGTGCCTCAGGTTGTCATAGTTGTGGAAATTGAAGAGAGACACCAACTTCTAGAATTGTAAGCCAAAGAGATTGTTTACTTACTTCCTGCACTTAGTAGGAGCTCCAGATTGTTCCATTTACTCATTCAAAACCATTATGACCTTCAGGCAAAGTAATTCACCTGGCAGAAGCTGATGCCCCTGTGGCTGTTGCCTAGCTTGTCCAGTGGAGGTGACAGACACATCATTCCCATGACATTGGGCACCACTAGGAGGATGGCTCCTGATACAGCTGACTTGGCCGGCAGGCCCACCTTGGGAATAAAGTTGAGACTGAGGATGAGCTAGCGCTCAAGTCTGGATTAATAAGTGCGTCTGTCCCAAATGACTGCACAGGCAAGGTCACATCCACCTCAACCTCTCGGCTTGTTAATTAGCTGCTTTTCTCACTCCTCTCCGGTCCTGTCCCCCTTAAACTCGTGGCTTCAGTAAGGAAATACTTGTTGCATGTCTACGCTGTGTCTGATGCTGCCCTAGAACTAGGGTGGTCTCTTTTGACTTCATTCTGGTGGTAAGAGATAGATGATCAAAAGACAAAAAGAATGACAGCTTACGAGATAACACAGGAGGAAAGCAGTGTGCTGCAATAGAGAATGCAGTGGGAGGGGGGCCTACTGGAAACAGGATGGTCAGCAAAGCCTCTCTGAGGAAGGGACCTCTACACTGAGGCCTAGAGGAGAAGCGCCAGGTACATGAAGGGAGGCAGAAGCGGGGTTCAGAAGCCACAACATCACGTATTGATGTGTTTGAGGAACTCAATGTGTTTAACAGACTCCCCTAAGAACTCTCAGACCAACTGCCTGACTGGAAGTTAGCGAAGGAGAGGCAGGAACAAGCTTACGGCCTCCACCTTGGAGACCCCGCGTCCTCACTTCCTGGCTCTGGACCGGCGGCAAACGGATGGCAGGGCGGGAAGCACTCACGTGGAAGGCAAACTGGCCTGAGAAGTCGTACATGCCGCAGGAGTGCATGAGGCTGAGGGTGTTGCGCACTGCTTCAGCGCTCAGTACGCTCTCTCCTGTGATGGGGCAGATTCCGCCATTGGCCAGCGTGGCTGCCATGACACTCCCCGACTCACAGGTCACCTCCACGGAGCACAGCTGTGGAGACAAGGCAGAAGGGAGGGCACACAGTGTGGACCATGAACACTGTTCTTGGGCGCAGAGCCATGTTCTTGGCATCTTGATCTCTCAGAAAGTTCCCCTGGTGTTTCTGAAGGACACCAGAACCACTGGAGAGGACGCATCCCTCACGTGGGTCAGAGCAAGGATGGCAGTCTGTCCTGTTCCCTTGGCCCTGAGCTGAACAACACTGTTTGCTCACCTGGAAATAGAGATCAAGGGCTGCCATCATGTCCACCCCCTTGGGAAAGCACTGTAAAGAAGAAGGGAGAGCATTTCCTTTCAGGCCATCAGCAGACCCTGTCACACTGCCAGGATCTCAACCGAAGTCCCCAACGCCATGTGCCCTTCCACCAGCTGTAGAATTCCCAGGGACTTTCTCTACCGGCCTCTCCCAGTTACCTTCTTTTCCTTTAGATAATAGCCGATGGCATAATTCCGATCCCCTGTTTCCTTCTCTGACTGGAATCTGAAGCAAACACCCAATTTAGTACTTGACGTTTGAGGGGTGGGTTTAAAGAGAAGGGGAAAAAATACCTTCCCTGAGAGAGACAGAACTAGATCACACATGTCAAACTAAATCAGTCCCTGTATAAATCCTCATGGTAATCCTGGAGGAAACTTCTGACCCTGAGCAAGCACTGGACACAGCTTTATTGTTAAGTATAAAAAAGAAACCCCCAGCCCCCAAATTATTTAGTCATCTAGTTTGGAAAAACTGAAGAGGTTTTTGGCTTGAAGAGACTTGGTAAGAAGGGCTTAGGAATAAACCTTCACACTTCCCCTCTAAGTACTAAATAGAAATGGAACAAATTCTTTTACAAAGTAAACAAACATCAATGAATGGAAGAGGAAGCTGGGTAGCCAAAATTCCCCGGGATTTCTTCCTCTTTAGATTCTTCTCCCCTTCTCTATTGCATGTTCACATATCCCACAATGTATTCACCAATCCTGCAAACAGGGCCTTACGTGGCATTGCTGAAACCCATGAATTCGTTCCCAGCCATTTTGTTCAGATACTGTAACACCTGAAAGAGAAAAGGGGGCATGAAAGACATCACGTGGGTAAGGACCCCTACTAAACACATACTAGCCTGACTAACCCTTCTGAACTTCTGAATTCTTACCCCAGCAGGGACTCAGGAGGCCATAGACTCCCACGGCTCTGGAAATAAGTTTTCTAGTATGGGCTGGTGCACTATCAAAGTGGGGTTAGACCCGAGCACTGGGGCAGTTGGAAGGGACAACATGCTATGGAGAAAAGCAGCCAGGGCTGAGTAGCAAGAGAACTTACAAAATCAAACTTCTCTGCTTTGTTACAGTCCATCTGTAGAGAGAGAGAGAGAGAAATCAGCATTCCAAGCCTAGGATGATGACAGGGGAGTGTCAGGAGGACTTAGTGGAGTTTAATGTCTTACACTGATTTTGCCACTGGGAATATTTTACATTTTACGATGACTTTTTTTTTTTTTACAACTGACATTTATTTTTGTATGCCTGCATATCTAGCGATCTTAAAAACCAAACCATTTAGATTTTATTATCAGGTAATGAGTACAGATAACTTCTCAACCATCCGAGTCTCATTTCCAATTCCATTCTCAATCCTAGCCCTCATCCCCGTCTCTCACCTGCATTCTCCTGAGTCCAGTCCTGTCCCCAAGCCCCACTCCTATTCCTGAACCCCATCTTTATCCCTTGCAGCCCAGGCTGGCGCTTACACTCTATCGTGTCCCTGACTCCCCTAGCCATCTCCAACTGGATGAATAGGAATGGGATGAGAGGTGTGTTGCACAGAATATTGTTATATCGATTATATTGATAACTGAAATAAAGCTGAAGATTTTAGCTGAGAGTCAGGTCCAACAAGGCCTGCTTAGATGGAAGTAGGATGATGCAGGTGCTGGTTACAGGGCTGTAGACAGCTATCCCAGGCCAAGGGGAGAGCCTGAGCCTGGTCTCCCACCCCACCCCCACCATACCCCACTGCTTCCTACACATGTCAACTATAGTGTCAACACCATAGGGACTCTGACATCTGAGTCCCTGGGGGGAGGGTTCCCAACACCACCTTCCTCAGGAGGGGCTGTGATTGGCTCGGCGGTGTTGCTGCCCACACTGTTCTCAGGTTCTTGCTTAAGCCCTGGGAGACCTACAGCTGACAGGCCAGCCTGATACCCTCGCTCAAGGCCAACTCACAGTTTCAGGTGACGTGAATAGCTGCCCTGGCCTGGCCATTCACCCTTCTTTCTGTGTCCCTCACCCAGAAGTGGCCAATCAGTGCCCAGTAGTGCTGTCCTCCCCCTGTATCTGGCATGTGGCCCTTGGTCCTAGGCAGGGGTCAAGACCTGCTCACTTCTGTAAGGGCCAGGCGGCTCTGGGCTCCAGACTCATGGGTGGGGGCAGAGGTACAGTTCCTTTTACTAACATCTTCAACATATGTGGGTCCTTGCTGTGCCCTTGCTGCCTCCTGGGTACCTTCAAAGGAATCAAAGCCCCAGTAATCCCCCTGAAGAGCTGGGCAGATATGAGGAATATAGGAACAAGGGGGTTTAAAGAACAGTACATTCCAGAAGGCTAGGATGGCACTGACCTTGATCAGGGAGCTCACGACAATGGCACCAGCATTGACCATGGGGTTATGGGGGATTCCTGGGGAAATACAAACCACCCAGTCTTATTAGCCGCTGCACAAAGTCTCCTTTACAGTCCACCCACTCTGCAGGCTAGACAAGAAAGCTTTCTTTACCAGGGAGAATGAAATGACAGAGCTGATCAGGAAGGTCAGGGAAACAAACAAACAGGGCTGCAGGGGTAGGTGGGAATAAGAAGGGGGACATCTATGAGTCCGGTCTGAGCCCTGGTGGTGCTCACCTTCCTCATTGAGAGAGAGCTTGTTGTAGCGTAGGCCACTGGGCTCCTTGCCAACAAATCTGTGCACGTAGTCAGTGCCGAGGGTACTGATGGAGATGGCATAGGTGAGGGGCTTCACACAGGACTGCAGGCAGAAGGGAATCTTGGTGTGGCCCACGGAGTGCCTGCAGGCAGACAGGTGCCGAGAAAAGGGTCAGCTTATGTTCTGCACCTGCGCCCTGCCTCCCTGTCGTCTTACCCAGCATCTCACCGCTGACCATCCACAGTGCACAGGGAGACGCCCCACAGGTCCGGATTGGACTTGGCCAGCTGGGGGATATAGGCCGCCACCTGGGCATGAGTAGGGAGAGAAAACAGAACGGAGATATGGAGGTGGAGAGGGGGAACAGTGCTGAGGTTCAGGGTCAGGAGAATCTTAGATAAAAGTGAAAATTCTGTCTTCTGCAGGGCAACAGGGTTCCCTTCTGCCTTTGTTCCCAGGGACATCCAAGCCTTAAGTCCAAGAAGGCCTTATCTTTCTGTAGCCCTATTCTGATAGAGATGACAGTAAAGCCTATGGAAGGTAAAAAGGGGAGAATTCTGGAGTCAGCCTCCCTTTTTGAGTCTTGGGCTTAATTACCATACAGGTCTCTTTCAAAGTCTATTGAATTCTTTATGCCAATTGTCCCCTTCGGAACTTTGGATTCCCTCCTCTGCTCTAGAAATCACATGTATAGAAATACATAAAGCCCTTGTCCCCATTTTTAGAGGTTCTGCTTCTCATCTGTCTATCATGGATTCCCAGCCCCAGTAAATTTCCAAGAAGCAAGGTATATCTGACCCAGAGCCCTTGCCCCGCCCTTAGTCCCCTGGCCCTCACTTTGCCTCCAGTGAGCTCTTTGGCATCCTCAAAGATGCGATCCACATGGCTCGTGAACTCCTCAAAATCAGGAATGACAAACTTCTTTCGGAATGCCTGGGTCAGGAGCACAATGTTGCTGCTCACACACCTGGATCCCAGACACGATTGGGTTAGGGGGCTGGAGAGATGCAGCTGCGACTCACTCCGGAGCCATGGAAGTTGGGAATAAGGAAAGTGTGAGTGGTCATTAGGTTTGGGACCAACAGCTGTACGACCTTGGGCATGTCATTTTATCTTTCTGGGTCTCAAGTTTCTTTTGGCCCTAAAATGAGGGGTTGCAATGATGTGGAAAGATAGCCCAAGACACGGTGTCTTGGAATATGAGAAAAAAATAAATACCCAAATAATATGTATAGTGGGTCGCCTTAATATTTTGAAAATCCTAAATCATATAAGTATATTTACATATATTCCTATATGTACATAAATGCATAGGACATTATCTAGAAGACACCCACTAATCTGTCAACAATGTTTCCTTCTGGGAAAAGGGACTGGGATGGGGGAGACAGGGAAAGGAGAACATGTATTTCTATATTGTTTGCCAACTTTTATAATGGGTATATGAACATTCATATGTTACTTGTGTAATAAGTAATACAGTGAGGAGTTGGACTGTCCAGTCCCCAAGAGCCTCCCTGCTGTTATAGTCAATGTCCACAGAACAGTTTTGAGAACGGTGCCCTTGATTGTGGGGCCCTCACTTTTGGAAGAGATCTCGGTCCAAGAGGCCACCACTGCTGGACTCTCGAACCATGCGGCGCATCTGGCTCATGCAGTCCCGGAGCCGGGGATCTGATGTCTGCAGTCCGGTGGCCTTCAGTGCCTTTAGGGGAAAGAAGAAGCCTGGTAAGGTCAAGTACAAGGACAGTAATGCAAACTTAACATTCTTTCCCAATGGATAACAATTAGCTCAACTCCAACTACTACAACAGGTGGAACAAATGGGTTTGCAGACTAAGAAAGGAGGGAATGGTGTACCTTTGAAGGCTAATAAGGGTTTCCTGCCCTTTTTCATCAAGGCAGCTGGTTTTTGAACCTCTTGGGTCAAAGTCTCAAGCCAAGAATATGGGTTGAGTCATAGGGTTTAATCTCTCCAGCCTGGAGTGGAGATGGGATTGCCTTATGAGCCTAGATGTCTACTGCCATCTGCTACTTTTCACCCTAATAGCTGCCCTACACTTGTCTTGTCCTCCTTTTTCTGCTTTGCAGAGATCCTGAAGGCTCAGCATTCTGAGCAGATAGAGAGGGACTTACAGTAGTGAACTTGTGGATAGGGATTCGTTCCTGTCCTTCGGCAATAGTGTAGAAGAGCAGATCACCCAGGCGGGATAGCATGCCACTCTCTGATGAGTCACTGTTTGGGGGCAGAGATAGGGAAGGAGGATAGGAACATGAGAACTGCTCCCTGCTTCTCCTCCTTGAACATGGCTTTATAAATAGGTAAGTGTCCCTGGGACACAGAAGTAGCTCAGTCGGTTAAGTGTATGCCTTCCTTCGGCTCAGGTCATGATCCTAGGGTCTTGGGGTCAGGTTCCCAGCTCAGTGGGGAGCCTGCTTCTCCCTCTGCCTGCCCCCCCAACTTGCACTCACTCTCACTCGCTCTCTCTGAAATACATAAAATCTTTAAAATAAATAAATACATAAACAAATAAATAGGTAGGTGTCCTCATTCTACCTCGCTCAGCCCTCCTGGTTGAATCATTTGATCTCTCCCTATACTTCCAATTTTTCACATCTTTCCTGGGAAGTCTTAAATCTTTCTCTCTAGCTTTCTTTTGTTCCCAACCTTCAGACCTTTATTTCCAGCTACCTTCTAGACACTTCCATTTCTAGATGGTAAGTCCCATAGGCAACGCCAACTCAAAATGTCCAAACTTGCTGTTATCTCACCTCCCTCCCTCTGCTCCTCTTCCTGTGCTCCCCATTTGGGTTAACAGTGGTGTCACTCACCCAGGTGCCAAGCTAGAAACATGGAATCATTTGGAAAATTCCCATACCTTACATCCATGTTCAGTTGGTACCCCACATTATGGTAACCATCATAATGTCTCTCAAATCCACCCTCTTTTCTTCCCCTGTGCCAGCATGGCAGGGTAGAAAGAGCGAGAATTTGCACCTTAAAAGCTGAGTGACCTTAATAGAGATAGTAAGTCAAGTTATTTAATCTTGCTGAACCTGCTTCTTCATCTGTAAAATAAAGGCAATAATGTCTACTTCACATGGGTGAAGTAGGCTTAATTAACATAACATATTGTGAAAAACTCTTTCACAAAGTAAATGCTCAGTGAACCATGCTTCTTTATCATCAGTCCATATTGTCTGTTCCCTAACTGCTACCATACTCCCTTAACATCCAACCCATCTTCTACAATGTGCCAATTCTTTCTAAAACTTAAGTATCATTTCTGTACTCAAAAACCTTTGATAGCTCCCCAGTGCCTACAAAATAAGTTCTTATTTCTTGGTATGTCATTCAAGGCTCTTTAAAACCTGTCAACAGGGGCACCTGGGTGGCTCAGTTTGTTAAGTGTTGGGCTCTTGGTTTTGGCTCAGGTCACGATCTCATGAGTCATGGGATTCAGCCCTGAGTCAAGCCCTGAGTTGGGCTCCGTGCTTGGCAGGGAGTTTTCTTGAAGAGTCTCTCCCTCTGCCTCTCCCCCCACATGCACACGCTCTCTTGCAAATAAATAACTCTTAAAAAAAAAAAAAAGAAAGAAAACAACCCACCAAAACTGCCAACCTTCCTTTCCTATTCTCCACCAAGCCCTGACACTCCAGTTATGCCAGATAATAGGTAAGTGTCCAAATAGGCCAGGCACTGTCAGGCTTCCTGGCCTTTGCTTATGCTGCAATTTCTGTATGGAATGACCTTTTTCTCCTTCACTTGGGACAGTCCTGCTCATCCTTCAAGGTCCAGATCAAATATATAGATTAAATTCATAATAAAAAGATGTAAAAATTTCTTTTTTTTTAAAGATTTAATTTTTAAGCAACCTCAGCACTCAATATGGGGCTCGAATTCATGATATAGAGATCAAGAGTTGAGCCAGCCAGGTGCTCCAAGATGTAAAAATTTTTCTTTTTTTAAGTTATAAAGATTTCTAAGTCCAATTCTTCCGAACTTTTTTTAAGTCTTTATTTCCCATACCCCCACCCATTTTGCCCATTCTCCCTCTTTATACATTTTTACATATCTATATGTATATATTCCTCTATAAATTTTTGTCTTTCTGGGTGCCTGGGTGGCTCAGTGGGTTAAAGCCTCTGCCTTTGGCTCAGGTCATGATCTCAGGGTCCTGGGATCAAGGCCCACATCGGGCTCCCTGCTCGGCAGGGAGTCTGCTTCCTCCTCTCTCTCTGCCTGCCTCTCTGCCTACTTGTGATCTCTCTCTCTCTCTGTCAAATAAATAAATAAAATCTTAAAAAAAATGTTTTTTGTCTTCCTAACATTGAGCAGAGTTCCTAGCACATAGTGGGTCTTCAATAAAGAATTACTGTTACATTTCTAGGAAGGTTCCTGTTTCCCAAAATATTTCTTTTGCTGGCTTATAGTGCTTAAAATTCCAGGTACTGAAGACTTCTTGGATTTCACAAGTTCTACTATTAATATGCCAACAGATTTAGAAGAAATATTTTTTCAGATCATTCCAAATATGATAGGTATTTGAGATTAAGACCCTTTAAAACTCTTTGACCCAACAATTTGATTTCCAGGTATTTATCCTATAAGTGTACTTACACACCTGCAAAGTAACATATTCACATTTATTATATTGTTAGTAAGACTGGAAACAGCCTAAATGTGCAACAACCGGGAACTGGTAAGGTAAATTATAGTATATTCCTGTAATGAAATGTTATGCAGTATAAAAAAAGGAAATGAGAGAGTTCCTTAAGTAGTCATATGGAATGATATCTAAGATGTCATATTAACTAAAATAAGCTGTAGAACAATGTTCATAGTATGGCGCTATTTATGTTAAAAGGAAAGAAATATATTTGCCTCTTCAGGCACAAAATATTTCTGGAAGGATATATAAAAAACTGTAAGAAAGAAAGAAAAGAAAAGCAAGAAAAAAGAAAGACAGACAGAAAGAAAGAAACAAACTTGAAAGTCTGATTTACCTTCCTCTAGGGTTATGAAGCAGGTGCTGGGCAAAAGGAGTAGGAGGGCTACTGCCCACTACATGTCTTTCTGCATATTTTGAATTTTGAACCATATGAATATGTATATATTATTTATTGAATATGGTATATGTGAATATGGACATACTATCTATTGAAACAATGCATTAAAAAATAAAAAGTCAAGAAGCTTGGCATAGATGATGCATGTATGTATTTAGGGCCAGGAGGAATACCCGGAGAGGGGAATTTCTTTTTCTGAGGAAATCCAGTTGTCACATGAGGCTAGTGCCTTTAGGGAGGCAGCATCCATGCAGTGATAGAAGAAGGATGAAAAAGGTATCAGAGGAGGGCGCCTGGGTGGCTCAGTGGGTTAAAGCCTCTGCTTTCGGCTCAGGTCATGATCTCAGGGTCCTGGGATCGAGGCCCACATTGGGCTCCCTGCTCAGCGGGGAGCCTGCTTCCCCCCCCCTCTCTCTGCCTGCCTCTCTGCCTCCTTGTGATCTCTCTCCCTCTGTGAAATAAATAAAATCTTAAAAAAAAAAAAGAAAAGAAAAAGATATCAGAGGAATAACTCAAGAAAGGAATTATGTAGGAACACTTTAGGGCAGGCCTCTGTGGCTGGAGGGTGAAGGAAGACAGGAATATCAGAGGAATAACTCAAGAAGGGAATTATGTAGGAACACTTTAGGGCAGGCCTCTGTGGCTGGAGGGTGAAGGAAGACAGGAAATAATGCCATACCACTGAGGTATCACAAGCCTTAAGTAAACTGCATACCCTTTGGTCCAAATATGGATTGATCTATAATATCATGATACCATTTTTATAAAAAAAGAACAGAAAATAATATCAACATATATTTGCTGATATATGCATACAATATCTCTAGAAAGATATACAAGATATCGATGACAGTTGTCTCTGGGAAGCAAAAATTTCCTAGGAATTTAAGAAATAATTGAACAGGTGTACAAGAATATGCAGTAACCAGACTGAAGATTGGTTAAATAAATTATGATGCCTCATACAATATAATCTTAAAATTGCTAAGTAGCAGCCATTAAAACGACGATATCACACATATTCAATATTAAAAACTGTTTGTAGGGGGCACCTGGGTGGCTCAGTCGGTAAGCATCTACCTTTGACTCAGATTCTGGGATCGAGCCCCATATCGGGCTCCTTACTCAGCAGGAAGCCTGCTTCTCCCTCTCCAGCTCTCCCCTGCTTCTGTTCCCTCTCTCATTATCTCTGTCATAATAAAATCTTTAAAAAAAAAAACTTCGTAAATGAACAAGATAGATTACCAAAGAATATGAGCACTATGATCCTATTTTTGTTAAATTTTATACATTCATATATAAGGTATATATGGATATATATCAGAATATTAATCAGTTACCTCTATTATTGGGATCTTTATTTTCTTATTGATACTCTATCTTGTTTTTCTTTTATAATCAGAAATAAAACTAAATATTAAAAAACAAAGAAGAACCTGAATAACAGGGCATTTCTCTTTTCTGCCTTCCTTTCCCCCTCAAACACAAGAACCCCTCCCCATCATGGTATCACACTCCCAGAGCCCATTCCCTGCCAGTGCTTTCAACTCTTTCTGGCCAAGGGAACACCAGATCAAGGCCCTTACCAAAAATTCCCTAGGAGCATAGACAGTCAGAGGCAGGAGGATCAATTTTCCCCAGAACACTTCTATCACCTGATTCCACTGGACAAGGAAGTGCGTGTGGAATCAGGGATACCCCTTGCTCCCCATCCCGCAGAAGGTTTGAAGGTGAGGAAGGTTAAGGCTTTGCTCTCTCCCCACCATTTCTCCCATGGTGATTATTTGGGAAAAGTTGGAGTAGAGAGTAGAATGGAGAGAGAGGGCTTATTCTTTAAAATTTAAATGTTCCATGTTTCCTTGAGAATTGGCTGGTGGACATGTATAGCCTAAAAATTAATAAGTAAATCATACCTTACTGGTCTGTTACCTGTCAGGACAGAGGCTCCAGTGGTGGTGAGACAGTGCTGTATCTGTCTGGCTACTTTAATTATGATATGCATGTCTTTCTGAATGTCATCAGTGCATGTCAATGACAGAGAGATGGTCCATTTTCTGTTCTTGCTATAATAGAGGAAGAGCTACTTGGGCAGTGTCTATGTTGGCTTCTGGAAAGGATAAAATTTCCTGCTCAGCTCCATCTGCATTTCGGAGAAAAGAGGCTCAGCTACCAAGTGTTCCTGGGTGGTGGAGGAGAGAGCTGCAGCCTCTGGGGCAGAATAATAGCCCAAGAGAAGTGAAACCTTTATTATTATTATTTCTTTTTAAGAGAAGCTTTTAAATCGGGGAGCCCGAGCAGCACAAAAAACGGCTCTGACGGGGTCTGGTTTGGGAAATCTGCGTCTTACGATTTTTTCCCCATTACGACTTTCCTCATTCAACAACCAATTGGAAACTACCCTTATCCTACAGATTTGAGGGCCCTGACAACGCACACATCCAACACAAAAGCAAACGACACACACACATACCTGCGCACTAATAATACATGCGCATCACACATTACACGCCGGAGACATGCCGAAACACAGACACACCACACAGCTGGACAGACCCAAGTACACCAGGACTCGAGACGGGAGGTTGTTCCATACCCCCTCATCTCCTAAAATACCCCCGTGGACCTAGGAGGAGAGAGGAAGGGTGAGGATGCGCGGTGCGCACACGGCCCTGCACTCAGACACGTGCATCAAGCAACACTCCGCGCCCATCTGCGTTCCCAGTTAAGTACGCACCTTGGACAGGCACCATCCCGAGGACCGACCTGCCCAAACGCCCTCCCGGGCGGACGGCATGTTACCGCCCGAGCGCGGCGGACCCAAAGCCCCAGATCTAAAGGAAAAGGCATCGCAGGCTAGTGAGCGAGGAGAAGAGAGGGGAGATGAGATGCGCTCTCGGGGTAAGGGGACTCGGGGGCTGGCGACAACGACAGTGGGAGTGCGAGCGAGCCTGTCCCCTGCCCCTGTCCCGCAAGCCTTACTGATCCTGGCGCTGCGGCTGGTGGCTGTGCGGCGTCTCCCTGCCCAGCGCCGCGGCCTCACTGAGGTGGTGCCGGACGCCCCCGCCAAGCAGAGGGCTCCGGCTCAGGTGACCCCAGCCCCCCAGCCAGCAGGGACTGCCGGCCCCGCTCAGCGCATTCTGCAGAGCCCTCATAGAGCGCATCCCCCCAGCGCGCCTCCCGCTCGGCCCGAGCGCCCGAGGAGTCTGAGCGTTGCTTGGAGGGAGGGGCGGAGGAATCGCGAACGCCGCAAGGTGGGGGGAGCTCGGTGTTGGAGTGCGGAGCCTAGGATGTGGAGGGGAGGGGAGGGGAGGGGCCCAGTGGGTGGGGTTCCGGGGCAGGGGGAAGGGCCGGTCCCCTAAGTGTCTCGGACCACTGCGAAACGCACTCACTACCCCCTAGACAGGGGATGCGTGAGGAGTGGATAGGAGAGAAAATGGGGAGGAGGGCGTTTAGTGGGAGGTTAAAAAAAGGGGGGGGCGGTGCCCGAAGGTGGGATGGACAACGTTCAGGTCCAATCATCGGGGAAGCAAAGGCCCTGGGGGCGGAGAAAAGATGAGGCTACCCAATGAGAGCAAGGCGGTGGGCCGTCCGCGAAAGCCCCGTGAGTTCCTCCGTGCCCTGGCACCTTGCGGCGGCCTTGCGTGCGGACGTTGAGGGCGGGAAAGCCGAGGCTTGGCGCTCCGCGAAGCCTAGCGAGCTCCGGAGGACGCGGCGGCGTTAGGACGATGGCGCTTTCGGAGAGAGAGGGGAGAAGTACCTGTCTACACTCGGATAAGAGTGAGCCCTTTTCAAGAGGCCGCCTAGTGACCTTAAGCATTCGAGGGCCAGACCAGAACACAGTAACCCGCCGCGTAGAGCGGCGTGGAGGTCAAATGAACGCCTCGTCCCCCGCACGCGGTATTGGTGAGTGGGGAGTCTGAGGGCTGGAAAACAGCCCGACCGGAAACAGCCTCTGGGCACTTCAGGAAGGGCCTGAGGTGGTTGAAAAGGTCATCCTGGTGGTTACTAGGTTGCCTGGGTTCTCATTTTATCTCTACCAGTCATTTGGCGGCTGTTGAGGACTTGCATGTTCTTGACTGGGCCCTTACACATTTTATAAACCTTTAAGTGCTCCCAAAGTTTTAGTTATTTTAATTGCTTGCCCCTGTACTCCTCACAGAAAAGAGGTGACCTAGAAAAAGAATTTTGAAAGCTAAGGAAATTAATCATTTGCAGCTAGGAAAACATTGTTCTGTATCTTCGAAGTGCCTAACACAGCATCTATGTTTAATAGAACCTCTGTAAGTATTAGCTACCATCTAGTGCTCATGGTGGATTTTATGTAGTCTATCGCTCCCACTTACCGGAGACTTCAGAGTAGTTATAATTAGTCCCATTTGGAAGATGAGGAAACTAAGACTCAGAAACAGGACTTCTTTGAATAAAGTAACCCAGTCGTAATTTAGTATCAGAGCCAGGGATCAGACTCAACTCTCTGACTACAAGGCTTTCTCCATCGTGAAGCTCTTCCCAAGATTAACTGTTGAATTGAATTATCCCAGGAAATGACCCCATCCCTAAAGGAAGCATTTTATGTGAAAGCCTTATGGTCCAGTACTGGGAGTTGTCTAGAGGCCGACTGTATCACAAACTCTATTCTTTTTTTAAAAAATATTTTAAATTTTAAGTAATCTCTGCATCCAACATGGGGCTCGAATTTACAATCCTGAGATCAAGAGTTGCACACTCTATCTTCACTTTTCGTTTGGGGATTAAAATGAGCGTCAAGGGTAACTGTGGGAGAATACCAAAACCATACTCTGGTGTGTTTTGTGGAAAGGCAGTTCTCCTTTGCTTTGGTTAGGGATGGAGGGTTTTTTTTTTTTTTTCCTTTGGTTTGAAACCAGACAGAGTGACCTTTCTTTAGTTTTTGTTTGTTTTTTCCTCTGGCAGTCATACTATATGTGCCCTATCTCTCCTATTAGGACTCTAAATCAGGAACTCTAGCTTGCTCTCGGCTGCCTCCTGCGTGGCTTTGCCCATGACTTTAAGAATGTTCTGGTAGGGGCACCCTGGGTGGCTCAGTCAGTTAAGGTCTGCCTTCAGCTCAGGTCATGATCCCAGGGTCCTGGGATGGAGCCCAGTTCTGGCTTCCTGCTCAGCAGGGTGTCTGCTTCTCCCTCTCCCCCTCCCCCTTGCTTGTGCTCCCACCTCCTCAATAAATAAGTGAAATCTTTTCTTTTTAAAGATTTTATTTATTTATTTGACAGAGAGAGAGATCACAAGTAGGCAGAGAGGCAGGCAGAGAGAGGAGGAAGCAGGCTCCCCGCTGAGCAGAGAGCCCGATGCGGGCCTCGATCCCAGGACCCTGAGATCATGTTAAAAAGGGAGTTCTGGTAGTATAAACTCAAGACAGCATTAGTTTTTCCAAATATAATAAAACTAATCTTATCCTTTTCTCACAGGAATGTAATTTCTCTAAAGCATTTTAAGCTGTCCAGAGAGAGATACCATATGTTAGAGATTTCTAAACATTACCTAGAAGTCATTTGCTTCCTTTTATTTCCTCCCCCTGCTTTTATGAATTAGCCTTAATTATAATCAGTAATGAGGTCCTCAGTCTTCTTCTTGTCATTCCAGGTGGTTAAAGTTTGGCAATGTCAGATCCTTTTTTTTTGTTCCTGATTTGAGAAAGACCCATCTAGTTAAATCTGTGCAAAACTATTAGCCAACTGTGACATGGCCAGCTAGAAATGAAGCTTTTCATAATGTGAAAGAAATCCTCTGTCATGTCTAATAGTAGGTTTTTAGGTCAGTTCCTGGTTGTGCCAGAGTTTTGTGGTGTATGGGGGAGGATTGGTCTTAATGATTTTGAACCTTAAATCAGAAAAGCTAAATTCTCTGTGGTACAAAATTGGAAACTTGGTTTGTGTTTGGGCAATGTGTTTCTTATAATTTAGATATTCTCATTTGTTCTACTCTTTTTTTTTAAAGATTTTATTTATTTATTGGACAGAGAGAGAGAGATCACAAGTAGGCAGAGAGGGGTGGGGGAAGCAGGCCCCCTGCTCAGCAAGGAGCCCGATGCTGAACTCGATCCCAGGACTACTAAGATCATGACTTGAGCTGAAGGCAGAGGTTTAACCCACTGAGCCACCCAGGCGCCCTCATTTGGTCTACTCTTTAGATTGTAGCTAGGCTGTTAATTAGTGCAAGTAAAAGCTTTCATGTAAGTTTTTTTTCCCATAAATCTTTTTTCTGCTAATGTTATTATTGGTGCACATGCCTTCCTGCTTTAGTTTTTCCATTTGCAAAAGATAATCTGGTATTTTACTGGTTAAAATATAAGTCCTGGGGGCTCTGACGTAGTCATCTTCCATTATTCAATAAATATATTTATTCATTGGCCTATTGTGTGCCAGGCCTGGAGCTAGGGAATCCAGAAATTAAGCAAAAGCAAACAAAACCAGTTACTGACTACTGGAAGAAATGAGAAAGCAGTGCTTGGGATACCTGGGTGGCTCAGTCATTTGAGGATTTGACTCTAGATTTCAGCTCGGGTTTTGATCTCAGGGTTGTGGGATCGAGCCCCGGGTCAGGTTCCGGGTCAGTGTGGAATCTGCTTGTCCCTCTCCCTCTGTTCCTAGCCCCCCAAATCACATGCTCATTCGCTCTCTCTCGAATAAATAAATAAATAAATAACTTGAAGTTAGACCTTCATGGAGTAAATGACATTTCATATAAATTCGGGTGTATCTATGATCTATCCCAGTGTACGTTTCTAATTCCTGTTTAGTTTAAGAATTACAAAACTAAATTTATAAGGCTGAAAAAATATACACATGAGCATGTGAAAAAAATCACAATATATCACCACACTGGTCAAATTTACAATGCCTGATATACATTACCTGTGTTTTTGCCGGGTAATCTCTCCGTAAATTGGTTTCTTTGATGGCCATAGAATAGATTATAGCTAGTCTGAATCATTATAATATGCTAAGAGATTGTAAATTTTGCCAGGGGGCAAAGACATTATAGTCAAGGGGCACCTGGGTGGCCCAGTCATCAAGCCCCTGCCTTCTGCTCAGGTCATGATCCTAGGGTCCTGGGATCAAGCCCCACATCGGGCTCTCTGCTCAGCAGGAAGCCTGCTTCTCCCTCTCCCACTCCCTGCTTGTGTTGTCTCTCTCTCTGTCAAACAAATAAATAAAATCTTAAACAAAAAAAATAAAAATAAAACATTGTTTTACTATACATCCTGGAGAACCTTCCAAATCACTATATAACATTCTTCCTTTAATGGCTATTTAGTATTTGATTATTTGGGTGTACTATTATTATTTTAAAAGTCCCCTGTTGGTGAATATTGGTGTCATTTTCCATCTTTTGTCATTATGAGTGACCATATTTCCTGGTTTGCTTGGGGCAGTCTCAAGTATGCCAGTTGCCATAACTTAAATATTAATAGTACTCTCTTTCTCTTATAAAAGTGTCCCAATTTCAGAGTGCCTGTTTGGCTCAGTGGGTTAAGCATCTGCCTTCAGCTTGGGTCATGATCCCAGGGTCCTAGGATTAAGCCCCACATTGGGCTCTCTGCTCATTGGGGAGTCTGCTTCTCCCTCTCCCTCTCCCTCTGCCTCTTACTCCCTCTCCCCCTGCCTGCGCTCTGCCTGTTTGTGCACTCCCTCTCTCTGTCAAATCTTAAAAAAATTTGTCCGAATTTGGACAATATGTTTTATGGCTACTCTAGGTATTACAGTGCTGCAGTGAGTAATACTAAATAATCTTGTCATTTTGCAGGTTTGCAAATGTAACTCTAGGATAAATTTCTAGAATTAGAATTGCTGAGTCTGGGCGCCTGGGTGGCTCAGTGGGTTAAAGCCTCTGCTTTCGGCTCAGGTCATGATCTCAGCATCCTGGGATCGAGGCCTGTGTCGGGCTCTTTGCTCAGCAGGGAGCCTGCTTCCTCCTCTCCCTGTCTCTCTGCCTGCCTCTCTGCCTACTTGTAATCTCTCTCTCTGTGTCAAATAAATAAATAAAAAATCTTTAGAATTGCTGAGTCAAAAGGTATATACATTTGTAATTTTGATGTTGCTAAATTGCTTCCATACTGGTCATATCATTTTATAGTCTCACCAGTAGTGTGGGAGATGCTTGTTTTTCTGCCCTCATCTCAGGTGATTATCACCTTTTTAAAAAATGTTTTCCATTCCAATACGTATAAAATCATTCCTAAGTGTTTGTATTTATTTTATTTTTTTAAATAACTTAAGAGGTTGAACATCTTTTTGTAAGTTTAAGAATTGTTTTTTTGGGGCGCCTAGGTGGCTCAGTCGTTAGGGGTCTGCCTTCAGCTCAGGTCATGATCCCGGGGTCATGGGATCAAGCCCCTCATTGGGCTTATTGCTCAGCAGGAAGCCTGCTTCCCCCTCTCCTACTCCCCCTGGTTGTGTTCCCTCTCTGAGTCTCTCCCTCTGTCAAATAAATAACATCTTAAAAAAAAAAGTAAACATTTCTTTAAAAAAAAGAATGTTTTTTAAATAAATGATATATTTTCCCATTTTCTGTTAGGTATTAGAATTTTGATATTGATTTATAGGAACTCTTAACATATTTTGGAAATTAGCCTTGTATAAGATGAGTTGCATACATTTCATCACCTCGTCCTGGTTTATCATTTGACTTTTGGTTTTTCTTTTGTGGTTTTTGGCATGTGAGGATTTTTTTCCCTTTTTTCCCCCTTCTTCACCCCTTTTTTTCCTTTTTTAAAAAAAGTATTTAATCTCTACACCCAATGTGGGGCTTGAACTCATGACCCTAAGATTAAGAGTCACATACTCTTACAACTGAGCCATCCAGGTGCCCCATATGTTGTATTTTTATATAACCCACTAATGATTTCCCAACTCTAACATAACATAAAATACAGTAAAAAAAAAAGTGTGTGAAAAAAACAAATTATAGATGAGGACACTTAGTAAATGTAGATTACTCTAACTATGGGACAATTATTTTTATTTTATTTAAGTAGTCTCTACAAACGTCAGGCTTGAACTCACAACCCCAAAATCAAGAGTTGCATGTTAAAAAAATAAACAGACAGTTGGATACTCTCCCAACTGAGCCAGTCAAGTGCCCTAAACTATGGGGAAAATGAAAAGAACAAGAATAGGTTGGGTTGCCTGGGTGGCTTAGTTGGTTACACTTCTGACTTCGGCTCAGGTCATGATCTCAGGGTCCTGGGAATGAGCCCTGAGTTGGGCTCCTTCCTCAGAGGGGAGTCTGCTTGTCCCTCTCCCTTTGCCCCTCCCCACGCTCGTGCTCTCTCTGTCTCTCTGTTGTTCTCTCAAATAAATCTTTAAAAAAATAGCTAGAAGAGAAGCTAGATTTCAGAGAGGGGACTTTGTTTTACTTGTATGTATGTTTTTATCTTTAAAAAAAATCAATATGCTGGGGAAGGTCGCTAGTAAAATAAAAAGGTTGAAGGTAGATGCTAGAAGATAGATGCTTAGATACATGCTGAGAATATAGGGAGAAATAAGTAGAAAACTTGAGAATGGTAAATTTTTAGAATAACTGTTGTGAAGACTAAGAGAAAATCTAACTAGAGTCTTGTAGGAGTGTTGGAAAATACTAAGAGCCTGCTGAGATTAGAAGATTTGTAGTTTAAACATTTATACAGAAAATAAATACAAGTAGTTTTATGTGGGAGTGCTATGAAACATTCAAAGAATAGATAACACCAATTTTACACACTTTGTTCAAAGAAATTAGAAAAAAAAAGGAACTTCACAACTTGTTTCCAACCCCCAATATGGGGTTGAAACTTAAGACCCCAAGATCAAGAGTTGTATGTTCTACTGAGTGAGCCAGCTAGGCACCCTTAAATTAATATCACTTTTTTTTAAAGATTTTATTTATATATTTGACAGAGAGAGACACAGTGAGAGAGGGAGAAGCAGGCTCCCACTGAGCAAGGAGCCCGACCTGGGGCTGGATCCCAGGACCCTTTCTTTGGAGCCCAGGACCCTGAGCCAAAGGCAGACGCCTAATGACTGAGCCACCCTGGTGCCCCAATTAGTATCACGTTAAAACCAAAAGCACACAAGGACAGTATGAGAAAAAATAAATAACAAAGATTTAAATGTAAAAGTGAGAGAACATGTATTTATGGGGGTGCCTGGGTAGCTCAGTCGTTAAGCATCTGCCTTTGGCTCAGGTCATGATCCCACAGTTCTGGGATCCAGCTCTACATCGGGCTCCCTGCTCTGCTAGAAGCCTGCTTCTCCCTCTCTCACTCCTCCTGCTTGTGTGTCCCTCTCTCGCTGTCTTTCTCTCTGTCAAATAAATAAATAAAATTTTTTTTTCTTAAAGATTTTATTTATTTATTTGACACAGAGAGAGAGATCAGATCACAAGCATGCAGAGAGGCAGGCAGAGAGAGAGGAAGAAGCAGGCTCCTTGCCGAGCAGGGAGCCCAGGACCCTGAGATCATGACCTGGGCCGAAGGCAGAGGCTTTAACCCACTGAGCCACCCAGGCGCCCAATAAATAAAATCTTAAAAAAAAAAAAACAAAAAACAACCACATGTATTTATGACCAAGTAGAATGTATCCGAAGGATGCTAGAATGTTTTAACACTGGAAAATATGCGTAATTAACCACATCAACAGATTAATAGAAAAAACCTATTTGATCCTCCTGATCATTGCAGAAAAAGTATCTGATAAAATTAAATGCCTGTTCCTCTGCAAAGCTCTTAGCAAACTAGACAAGAAAAGGAACATCGTAATAAACCTGATAAAGAGCTGGCTGGCTCCGTCTATACAGCCTGGGACTCTTGATATTGCCTTGGTGAGTTCAAACCCCACCTTGGGTGTAGAGCTGACTTTAAAAAAAAAAAAAGTGTGTCAAGGAACAGGGCCAATATCACAATTTCTGTTAACTATTTTATTGGACATCTTGTTGCCCAATAAGAAAAAGAAGTAAATGGTTATAAGGATTATAAGAAACAAAATTGTCATTCACAAATGGTATTCATTAGGAAAATCCAAGTGAATCTATAGGTAAATTGTTGGGGCTAAAAAGAATTCAGGGGCATCTGGGTGATTCAGTCGGTTAAGCGTCTACCTTCGACTCAGGTCATGATCCCAGGCTTCTGGGATCAAGTCTTGCATCTGGCACTCTGCCCAGCGGGAAATGTGCTTCTCCCTCTTCCCCTGCCGCTCCCCCTGCTTGTGCGTGCTCTTTCTCTCTGTCAAATAAATAAATAAAATCTTAAAAATAAATAAATAAAATAAAAATAAAAAGAGGATTCAGGGGCACCTGGCTGGCTCAACTAGTCTGTGGAGCATGTGACTCTTTTTTATTTTCCCAGGATTTTATTTATTTATTTGACAGAGAGATGCAGCGAGAGAGGAACACATAAGGAGGGGGCAGTGAGAGAGGGAGAAGTAGGCTTCCCGCTGAACAGGGAGTCCCATGAGGGGCTCGATGCTGGGCTTGATCCCAGGACTCCAGGATCATGACCTGAGCTGAAGGCAAACGCTTAATGACTGAGCCACCCAGGTGCCCCAAAGGAGCATGTGACTCTTGATCTCGGGGTTTGGAGTTTGAGCCCCACGCTGGGAGTAGAGAGTACTTAAAAAAAATTTTTTTTTTAAGATTTTATTTATTTATTTGACAGAGAGAGAGCACAAGTAGGCAGAGTGGCAGGCAGAGGGAGAGGGAGAAGCAGGCTCTCTCCACTGAGCAGGGAGCCTGACCTGGGGCTTGACCCCAGGATCCTGCGATCATGATCTGAGCTGAAGGCAGATGCTCAACCATCTGAGTCACCCAGGCGGCCCTAGTTGAGAGATTTTATCATGAATAGATACCAGAGATTTTGTCAAATGTTTTTTACATCTACTAAGATAATCCATGAATTTTTTCCTTTATTAATATGCTATATCATTACTTGATTTTTGGTTGTTAAACCAGCATTGCATTCCTCCTGGATTAAATAGCAGTTGGTCGGGCGCCTGGGTGGCTCAGTGGGTTAAAGCCTCTGCTTTCGGCTCAGGTCATGATCTCAGGGTCCTGGGATCGAGGCCCGCATCGGGCTCCCTGCTCGGCGGGGAGCCTGCTTCCCCCTCTCTCTGTCTGCCTGCCTCTCTGCCTCCTTGTGATCTCTCTCCCTCTGTGAAATAAATAAATAAAATCTTTAAAAATAAATAAATAAATAAATAAATAGCAGTTGGTCATGGTGTTATAAACTTATTTGTATATGTTTTGGAGTGCAGTTTACTAATATTTTGTTAAGGTGATTTACCTCTGTATCCATAAAGGATATTTGATATTTTATATAGTTGTTTTTTTCTTATGATCCCCAATCACTTTTCAACCTAATGGTCTTAGTAACCCCCCCCCCTTTTTAAAGTAATCTCTGCACCCAACGTGGGTCTCAAACTCATGACCCTGAGATTGAGAGTCTGATGTTCTACCAGCTGAGCCAGTCAGGCACTCCTGGTTTTAGTAATCTTTGACAATCATTGCCTAGATCAATTGTTTCACTAAGGGTTGCAGAGTAAGTGATGCTCTTCTGTCATTCCTTATTTCTTTACTATTTTGAATTCTTCTGTAAGATGGAGTTTGCTTCATCAACTAGGAATAACAGTTTATATGGAAAAGATAGGCTATTTGATTTGTTTCTCTTGCTAATTTTCAGAATAAGTTGGTTTCATAATATCCTTTAAAGGTGCTCAGTTAGACTTTTAAAAAATTATGAATTTATGAATTTTAGTAATTTTGATGTGTTTACATTGTTGATAATTTTTTAAAAATTTATTTTATTTTAATGCTCAAATTGTCTTAGCTTTAGACACTGAAAGTTCCCTCAAGTTGACTCTTGAGTCTTTTGACACAACCATAGTAGTTTGTGGGGTTCTTTTTGATGGTTGACATTTTTTTATTTATTTACTTATTTATTACACATATATATATATATATTTTAAAGATTTTATTTATTTATTTCACAGAGGGAGAGAGATCACAAGGAGGCAGAGAGGCAGGCAGAGAGAGGGGGGAAGCAGGCTCCCTGCTGAGCAGAGAGCTGGATGCGGGCCTCGATCCCAGGACCCTGAGATCATGACCTGAGCCGAAAGCAGAGGCTTTAACCCACTGAGCCACCCAGGCGCCCTATTACATATTTTTTAAACTTACTTTCTTTTTTTCTTTAAAGATTTTATTTATATATTTCAGAGAGAGAGAGCACAAGCAGGGGGAGCAACAGGAAGAGGGAGAAGCAGGCTCCCTGCTGAGCAGGAATCCTGATGCAGGACTAGATCCCAGAACCCTGAGATCATGACCTGAGCTGAACGCACATGGTTAACCGACTGAGCCACCCAGGCGTCCCGACATTCTTTTTTTTTTTTTTTTTAAAGATTTTATTTATTTATTTGAGAGAGAGTGAGAGAGAGCATGAGAGGGGAGAAAGTCAGAGGGAGAAGCAGACTCCCCATGGAGCTGGGAGCCCGATGTGGGACCAATTCCAGGACTCTGAGATCATGACCTGAGCCAAAGGCAGTCACCCAACCAACTGAGCCACCCAGGTGCCCTGGACATTCTTTTATTTAAAATGAAAGTACTGGGGCGCCTGGGAGGCTCAGTTGTTAAGTGTCTGCCTTTGGCTCAGGTCATAATCTCGGGGTCCTGGGATCAAGCCTGGCATCGGGCTCCCTGCTCAGTGGGAAGCCTGCTTCTCCCTCTCCCACTCCCCCTGCTTGTATTCTGTCTCTTGCTCGCTCTCTGTGTCAAATAAATAAATACAATCTTCAAAAAAATAAAAATAAATAAAAAATAAAAACCTTTCTTTAAAAAAAATGGAATGGGGGGTAGGGAGGGAAAAAATGAAATAAGATAGGATCAGGAAGGAGACAAACCATAAGAGACTCTTCATCTCATGAAACAAACTGAGGGTTACTAGGGGGTGGGTGGGAGGGTAGGGATAGGGTGGCTGGGTTATGGACATTGGGGAGGGTTTGTGCTGTGGTGAGTGCTGTGAAATGTGTAAGCCTGATGATTCACAGACCTGTACCCCTGGAGCAAATAATAAAAATAAAATAAAATAGAAAAATTCATACTTTTTACAGTAGGAAAGTAAATGTTTCTTTAATGAAGAATTAAATGAAAACTATCCTAGGACCTTATAGGCTTTTTTTCTTTTAAGGTTTACTTATTTAAGTAATTTCTACACTCTTTACTTATTTAAGTAATCTCACAGACTCTGAGATCCAGAGTCCCATGCCCATGCTCTTCCAGCTGAGCCAGTCAGGTGCCCCCTTATAGGATTTTTAATGTTTCTAGGTTTGATGCGTATCTTAGAAGTTAGGACATTAACTTGTTGGAATCATTAGGGTATGACTGAAAATGAGAGGGTAATTTAAGTTTTTTTAAGATTTTATTTTTAAGGTTGTGGTCAAGCTCTTGGATTTTTGCTAGTCTAGTAGATGAGAAATGTTATCTCTGTGTAATTTTAATTTTTGCATATTTTTAAAACTAATTTTAAAAAATCTTTATTCAGGGCGCCTGGGTGGCTCAGTGGGTTAAAGCCGCTGCCTTCAGCTCAGGTCATGATCCCAGGGTCCTGGGATCGAGGCCCACATCGGGCTCTCTGCTCGGCAGGGAGCCTGCTTCCTCCTCTCTCCTCTCTCTCTGACTGCCTCTCTGCCTACTTGTAATCTCTCTCTCTGTGTCAAATGAATAAATAAAAAAAAAATCTTTAAAAAAAATAATAAATAAATAAAATCTTAAAAAAATTTTTATTCAACTTTTAACCATCACCAATTGGCAGTAACAAATATTTATTTTTGGGACGCCGGGGTGGCTCAGTCAGTTAAGCATCTGCCTTCGGCTTAGGTCATGATCCCAGGGTCGTGGGATCGAGTTTAGCATCAGGCTCCTTGCTCAGGGGGGAGCCTTCTTCTCCCTCTGCCTGCAGCTCCCCCTATTTGTGCTCTGTCTCTCTCTCTGATAGATAAATAAATAAATAAATAAATAAATAAATAAATAAATAAATACAAAAACCCCATACATTTACTTTTATTCTTAAAATTTATTTTTATTTTTAATTTTTAAAAATTCACTCATTTTAAGAGTACAGTTTAATGACTTTTTGTAGATTTACAAAGTCATCGTTTAAAAACAGATTTTATTCATGAAAGAGAGAGAGAGGCAGANACTTTTATTCTTAAAATTTATTTTTATTTTTAATTTTTTAAAATTCACTCATTTTAAGAGTACAGTTTAATGACTTTTTGTAGATTTACAAAGTCATCGTTTAAAAACAGATTTTATTCATGAAAGAGAGAGAGAGGCAGAAGAAGAAGCAGGCTCCCCACCAAGCAGGGAGCCCGACGTGGGACTTGATCCCAGGACCCCGGGATCACAACCCCAGCTGAAGGCAGGTGCCTAACCATCTGAGCCACCCAGGCGCCCTATGCAACCATTTTTTAAAAGTAATTTTTAGGCCAGATGTGGGGCTGGAACTCATGACCCTGAGATCGAGAGTTGCATGCTCTTAACTGACTGAGCCAGCCAGACACCCTAGGCACTTTTTTTCAAGATTTATTTATTTATTTTTAGAGAGAGAGAGAGCACATGCAGGAGTGGGGGAGAGGGGCAGAGGGAAAAAATCTCAGGCAGACTCCCTACTAAGTAGGTAGCCTAATGTGGGGCTCAGTCTCACAACCCAAGATCATGCATGACCTGAGCTGAAATCAAGAGTCAGACACTCAACCAACTGAGCCACCCAGGTGCCTCCCAAACATTTTTTTAAGTTATCTTCATAGTCAATGTGGGGCTCCAATTCATGATCCCGAGATCAAAACTTACGTACCCTACCAGCTGAGCCAGCCAGGTGCACCTATTTTTGGCATATTTTTTTGTTCAATGTATTTTAGTAAGTTGATAGTCTACATCATTATCTAAAGAAAGAAGTTTGCCATTAGCCATCTAAAATTTAGTGAGTTGGCTCAGATTCTCAGGCTGCAGGTTATTAGATTTGTAGTAAAGAGTAAGATGGGTTTTTTTTTTTAAAGATTTTATTTATTTATTTCACAGAGGGAGAGAGATCACAAGGAGGCAGAGAGGCAGGCAGAGAGAGAGAGAGAGGGGGAAGCAGGCTCCCCGCTGAGCAGGGAGCCCGATGCGGGCCTCGATCCCAGGACCCTGAGATCATGACCTGAGCCGAAGGCAGAGGCTTAACCTACTGAGCCACACAGGCGCCCCTAAGATGGGTTTTTTAAGACAACTACCATGTTAAAAAAATATTCAATTTGAAGATAAAAAGATGAATTTGTGATACTCATCATGGTGTAGTGTGTCAGATATGGATGAAAAAAATACATCTTGTAAAATGCTTTATAATCAACAAAAGTACTTTTACAATCATTATCCAATTTGGCTGTCATATAATCCCTAAGAGATACTATGCCTGTTTTGTAGAAGGGGAAACTGATGTTTTAAAAGATTGAGATTTCTAGGTACCTGGTCGACTTAGTAGGAGATGTGACTTTTGATCTCAGAGTTGTAAGTTTGAGTGCCACATTAGGTGTAGAGATTACTTAAAAATAAAATCTCAAAAAAAAATTGAGATTTTCCAGTTTAATACAGAAAATGGTAGAGCTGGGTTTAAATTTCAAACTTCTGGTCTACCTACACCTATGGACAAATTCTATGCTTTGTTTTCCCTGTATTTGTTAGAGGTTGCATGACCTATATTACCCAGGAGGCGGCAGTGTTATCTTAATATTCATTGGGAATTCACCTTCCCATTGGACGTTCTTAAATGGAAGTAGAAATTGTATTCTTTCAGCTTATTCTTTCTCTTTTTTTAAATTAACATATAATGTATTATTTGTTTCAGGGGTACGGGTCTGTGATTCATCAGTCTTACGTAATTCACAGCACTCACCATAGCACATACCTTCCCCGATGTCTATCACCCAGCCACCCCATCCCTCCCACACTTCTACTCCAGTAATCCTTAGTTTGTTTCCTGAGATTAAGAGTCTCTTATGGTTTGTCTCCCTCTCTGGTTTTGTCTTATTTCATTTTTTCTTCTCTTCCCCATGATCCTCTGCCTTGTTTCTCAAATTCCACATATCAATGAGATCATATGATAATTGTCTTTCTCTAATTGACTTATTATTATT
>LNAC01000236.1:1852819-1893977 GCA_002007465.1 Ailurus styani
GCAGAGAGACAGGGAGAGGAGGAAGCAGGCTCCCCGCTGAGCAGAAAGCCCGATGCGGGCCTTGATCCCAGGACCCTGAGATCATGACCTGAGCCTAAAGCAGAGGCTTTAACCCACTGAGCCACCCAGGCGCCCTCTAATTGACTTATTTGCTTACCGTAATACCCTTTAGTTCCATCCACATTGTTGCAAATGGCAAGATTTCACTTTTTTAGTGGCTGCATAATATTCCTCTGTGTGTGTGTGTGTGTGTGTGTGTGTGTGTGTGTGTGTGTGTGTGTGTGTGTGTGTGTACCACATCTTTATCCGTTCATCTCTTGGTGGACATCTAGGCTTTTTCCATAGTTTAGCTATTGTGGACACTGCTGCTATAAACATTGGGGTCTTTCAGCTAATTCTTGAGCATAAATTTTGTTTTAACTTTAAATTAGCCAGATAAGGGTGTTTGGGTGGCTCAGTTGGCTAAGCATCTAAGTTCTGCTGAGATCATGATCTCAGGGTCCCGGGACTGAGCCTTGCAACATTGAGTTCCCCGCTCAGTGGGGTGTCTGCTTCCCTCTCTCCCTCTGCCCTTCCGCTGCTCTTTCTCTCTCTCAAATAGATAAAATCTTAAGAAAATAAAATAAATTAGCCAGATACTGTTAAATGCTTGGGATATAGTAGTATACACAAAATAGTCCCAGTCCTTGTCCTCATCAAGCTCATGCTTCTGGTAAAACCTCCAAGTGACTAGTGTCCTTATAAATAATGTAGATTGATATATTAAGAACTATTTTTTATATTCAAATCTTAGGTTTCATCTGAGTTTCAGGATATGATACAAGTCATCCCCAGAAGGAAAACAGAATTCAAGCAGATTACTTTCTAAATATATAGTAAATCAGATCTTAAGTAGAATCTCAAACACTTAATTAGCAGTACTTCCCAACAACTGTAGGTTTTTTCTAGTTATTAAGCTTTGTATTTTAATTCCAGTGTAGTTAACATACAGTGTTATTTTAAAAATATAGTGGTGGTTTTTTTTTAAAGATTTTATTTATTTATTTGACAGAGAGAGATTACAAGTAGGCAGAGAGAGAGAGAGGAGGAAGCAGGCTCCCCGCTGAGCAGAGAGCCCGATGTGGGCCTCGATCCCAGGACCCTGAGATCATGACCTGAGCCGAAGGCAGAGGCTTTAACCCACTGAGCCACCCAGGCGCCCTTAAAAATATAGGGTTATATTAGTTTCAGGTGTACAAAATAGTGATTATACAATTCTTAGACATTACTCAGGGCTCATCACAATAACCATATTCTTTAATCCACAGCACCTGTTTCTTTTTTTCTAAGCATTCCCCCCCCCCCGATTATTTATTTATTTGACAGAGAAGGAGAGAGACTGCGAGAGAGGGCACACAGGCAGGGGGAGTGGGAGAGAGAGAAGCAGGCTTCCCCTTGAGCAGGGAGCCTGATGTGGGCCTCAATCCCAGGACCCTGGGATCATGACCTGAGCTGAAGACAAACACTTAGGGACTGCGCCACCCAGGTGCCCCAATCCCCAATACAGCACCTGTTTCTCTCCTATTGTCCTTCCACCTCCCCTCTGGTAGCCATCAGTTTGTTCTCTATAATTTAAAGAATTTGATTTTGGTTTCTGTCTCTCTCTCTCTCTCTCTCTCTCTTTTTTTTACTTTGCTCCTTTTTTTCTTAAATTCGACATATGAATGAAATCATATGGTATTTGTCTTTCTCTGATTAATTTCACTTATTTTTTTAAAGATTTTATTTATTTATTTGAGAGAGAGAAAATGAGAGAGAGAGAGAACATGGGGGGGTGGGTCAGAGGGAGAAGCTGACTCCCTGCTGAGCAGGGAGCCTGATGCAGGACTTGATTCTGGGACTCCAGGATCATGACCTGAGCAACAGGCAGTCGCTTAACCAACTGAGCCACCCAGGCACCCCATTATTTCACTTAACATTATACTCCCTAGCTCCATCCATGTCATTGCAGATGGCAAAATTTCATTCTTTTTATGACTGAATAATATTCCATTGTACATACATATACGGCATCTTCTCTTTATCCATTCATCAGTCTATGGACACTTAGGCTGCTCCATAATTTGACTATTGTGAATAATGCTGCTATAAACTTAGAGGTGCGTGCATCCTTTTGAATTAGTGTGTTTGTATTTTTTGAGTAAATACCCAGTAGTGCAATTAGTGGATTGTAGGGTAGTTCTACTTTTAACTTTTTGAATAACATCCATACTCTTTTCCACAGTGGCTGTACCAGTTTGCATTTCCACCAGAAGTGCACGAGGGTTCCTGTTTCTCCACATCCTCAACACTTATTCTTGAGTTTTTTATTTTAGCCATTCTGACCGGTGTAAGGTGATATCTCAGTGTGATTTTGATTTGCATTTCCCTAATGATGAGTGATACTGAGCATCTTTTCATGTGTCTGTCCAACAGCTGTAGTTTTCTACAAATCTTGTTGTTTCCATTATAAGTGTATGCCTAGAAATATTGTCCATTATGCAATTTAATAATAGGCCAAAATATTGTTCTTCACTGCTGCTTGAGATAAAGAGTTGGTTTGAGGAGAATAGTTGAACTTTCACCTCTGGAACCCTAGGGTTATTCCTTTCTTACTTCTGACCCCAAAATATATCTTATCAGAAATTTTATTTTTATTTTTTAATTAAAAAATTTTTTTAAAGTAGGCACCACACCCATGTGGGTGTCTGAATTCATGACCCTGAGATCAGGAGTCTCATGCTCCACAGACTGAGCCATCCAGAGACACCCTAAGAATTTTTAATTTTACAAGCAAATCAGATTGGTATGGAAAGGCATTTGAATTGAGAGACAGAAAGTCTGGATTCTGGTGTTGGTTATGCCATTGTTTGACTGCCATGACCTTTGCAAGTTAGTTTACCTCTCTAGTTTTTTGTTTTTTGTTTTTTAAGATTTTATTTATTTGAGAGGGAGAGAGCGAGCAGGGGGGAGGAGCAGAGGGAGAGGGCAAGCAGACTCCACGATGAGCATGGAGCCTGTTGTGGGGCTCAGTTTCAGGACTCTGAGATCATGACCTGAACTGAAATCAAGAGTCAGACTCTCAACCAACTGAGCCACCCTGGCGCCCCTCTAGGTTTGTTTTCTCTGAAAATGAGAGAGGAGAAAGGAAAGGAACTATGCAATTAGTATTCTGACTCTCTGTCATCCTCACAGTCTCATACTTTTTGCAGTGTTAGATTTAACTAAATGAAATTGCCAATATTCATCTATTTGAAGACATTCATACTTGACCTAGAGAAACAACCATTTCATTTGTTCAACCTAATTGTTGAATTCAGTTGTGCGGATCATCTGAGTTATTTATTTTAGGGGTAGCTGAGCCCAAGTAAAATTAATGTGTCAGGTGCAAAAGAAATACACATTTAGAGGATATAATATTACTATATAATCAATGTAGTTCATTCTGGGTATGCATAGAATCCGGTCTAGTCTGTTCTTTCTACGTTACGCTAATTTTCTGGCCCAGTGATTCTAGATGATCTGACTCCTGTATTTATTTAGTGTCTTGCAAAGTAAAAGTCTACTTGAAAATTTTGGTAGAATATTCCCTATAGTAATTTTTGGCCAAAACTATCTGTTGCCGTAGGAGAAGAGAATATACTGTAAGCACTGATACTGAATCTGAGGTAAATAATTCTTCAGAGTTGTCTTTTTCCCTGTTTTCCAGTGGACTGACTCAAGGAGTTAAGAAGCCAGACTTCCCCAATTTCTAGTTTAAAGCCAATTTTGTCTTTCCATCCTACATCAGAAGGGAGTGGGGCTAAACTTTTCTTTGTTGTTTGATGCAGCTCCTTAAGTTTTCCTTCTTAAGGAAGCTGATGTGTTGGGGCGCCCGGGTGGCTCAGTTGTTAAGCGTCTGCCTTTGGGTCATGGTCCCAGGGTCCTGGGATCCAGCCTTGAGCCCTGCATCAGGCTCCCTGCTCAGCTGGAAGCCTGCTTCTCTCTCCCACTCTCCTTGGCTTGTGTTCCCTCTCTCGCTGTGTCTCTCTCTGTCAAATGCATAAATAAAATCTTAAAAAAAGGAAGCTAATGTGTTAACTTTTTTTTTTCACTTCTTCCCGAGGTGTTATCTCATCATCTTACCACGAAATAAATTCAGCTTTTTTTTTTTTAAATTTATTTATTTGACAGAGAGAGAGAGATCACAAATAAGCTGAGAGGCAGGCAGAGAGAGAGGAGGAAGCAGGCTCCCTGCCAAGCAGAGAGCCCAATGCGGGCCTCGATCCCAGGACCCTGAGATCATGACCTGAGCCGAAGGCAGAGGCTTTAACCCACTGAGCCACCCAGGCACCCTAAATTCAGCTTTTTGGTATCTTTCCATTATCTAGTCTTTGGTCATAAAATTTCATCAAGGGGAGGAAAGATAATCCACAAGAGAATATTAACAGCAAGGGGGGATAAAGCGTCCTTAGCCCTAATATACCTTGTTCAGAGTTTTGCCAGCAAACTGTCCCTGTCTCACTGCTTTCATATGCATGTGCTCCGTCAGCCTGGCTCCAGGTGACTATCTTTCTATAGGGTCTAGCACTTCTGCAGGTAGTAGGTTCTTTTGAGTCCTCTACCCTGATGTGGAGGGGTTGCTGGTTGTATGCAAACATCTTTCAGTATACAAATCAGAGTTGATCTAGCCCTAGATCCTTTACTTGAGACACTTATTTAAAAGTATTGTTTTTCTGGAGAAATAAAAACGAGGCCATATTGAATCAGAGGTACAAATGTCTCTTTCCAAGACAAATCTCCAATAACTCCTATTTTACTTCTTCCCCTCAAAACAGCTCTTCAGTGCTGGGCCCATGAGAATCAAGAATTTGAGAGGCATTGAGTAGATCTAGAAAAATGTGGGCAATATAATGGGCAAAGGAGGTTGGCATGGGTGTGAAACACACTGAAGAAATAGGATTCTTCCTCCTTTCCTACGTCTCCTGAATCTAACCGTAGAACTCTATTATTACATTCTCTCTCACTTCCACAAAATTCCATAACCTCCTTTAAAAATGTACTTACCTGAATAAAGGATGTAGTTTGCAGTCTTGTTAGTGCTATTTGACATAATTAACCTTTAGCATCAGTTCATAAACTAGGTCATTTTTACTTCTATGGCCCTGAACTTATTAGACAGACTATAAAAACCTAAGTTTTTCTATTAGCTCACATAGAATTTATTTAATTGGATTCTTTTTTATCTCCCTTCTGTCTGATAGACTGTCTACTTTTACTTCATTTTTATATATATATTTTTTTAAAGATTTTATTTATTTATTTGACACAGAGAGAGAGAGATTACAAGTCGGCAGAGAGGCAGGCAGAGAGAGAGGAGAGAGGAGGAAGCAGGCTCCCCGCTGAGCAGAGAGCCCGATGCGGGCCTCGATCCCAGGACCCTGGGATCATGACCTGAGCCGAAAGCAGAGGCTTTAACCCACTGAGCCACCCAGGCGCCCTTCATTTTTATATTTTTTAAAGATTTTATTTTTAAGTAATCTCATACCCAGTGTGGAGCTTAAACTTACAACTTCCAGATCAAGAATTGCATGTTCTACTGACTGAGCCAGCCAAGTGCCCCCACACCCTTCCCTTCCCTTTTGTTTCCTTTCATTCCATTCAATAAAATTTTTAATTTTAAGACTTATAACTCCAGAATTTTAAGACTGAAAACTCTATTTAAAAATTTACTATTTATTTTTATCTAAAAGAGTCTATTTATTTATTTATTTGACAGAGTGACAGAGAGCATAAGCAGGGGGAGCTGCAGAGGGAGAGGGAGAAGCAGGCTCCCTGCTGAGCTTATGGGTAGGACTCAACCCTAGGACCCTGGGATCATGACCCGAGTCCAAGGCAGACACCTAACTGACTGAGCCACCTGGCACCCCTACTTTTTATGTTTTATTTATTTATTTTTTAAAGATTTTATTTATTTATTTGACACAGAGAGAGAGAGAGATCACAAGTAGGCAGAGGCAGGCAGAGAGAGAGAAGGAAGCAGTCTCCCTGCTGAGCAGAGAGCCCGATTCGGACCTCGATCCCAGGACCCTGAGATCATGACCTGAGCCGAAGGCAGAGGCTTTAACCCACTGAGCCACCCAGGCGCCCACTTTTTATGTTTTAATTAAAAAAAATTTTTTTTTGAAGATTATATTTAAAAAAAAAAACTAAGATTGTATTTTTTTTAAGTAATTTCTGTACCCAACATGGGGCTCAAATTCGTAACACCAATAACAAGAGTCACATGTTCCACCAACTGAGCCAGCCAGGTGTCCCTGAAAACTATTTTTTTTTAAAGATTTTATTTATTTATTTGTCAGAGAGAGAGAGAGAGCACAAGCAGAGGGAGAAGCAGACTTCCCGCTGAGCAAGGAGCCCGATGTGGGACTTGATGCCAGGACCCAGGGATCGTGACTGGAGCCAAAGGTAGATGCGTAACCGACTGAGCCACCCAGGCATCCCCTGAAAACTTTGTTTTAATTAAATCGATATTCTTAAATTTATTGTAATCCCAATGTTTTCCCAGATCATATGAACATGAAATTCATTTGGATTTAGTTTCTATTTTATTTTTGAGAATTTTTATGAATACTAAATATATGTGAGTGCGAATTTTTTTTCTTTTTCTTTTTTTGGGGGGCTTCCTTGATGTGGCCTCTTCTCTACCCTTTGTTGTGGAGCTTATTCTGCCAGTCTTCAGGTCAATTTCTGGGGTACTTTGGATGATTTGATAATTATCTAATTGTATTTGTGGGATGAGTGAGCCTAGGGTCCTCCTACTCTGCCACCATCTTCCAATTTCCTGATACTGTCTACTTTTAGAGAAGAGAAATGGCATTAAATCTTAGGATGGATGAAAATCCTTTTTCTCTCTCTTTTCTAGATCTATTTCTATTTCATAGAGTGGTAGGACTCTAGAGAAATGGGAGCTGGGTGTCATATCTAGTGAGCTTTGTTCTATATTATTTTGTTTCCTTTTTTGTAGGAATAAGAGACGTTCTACCAATTTCCAGATCAAAATTAGGAATTTCTGAATGATCAGATTGTTTTCTTATAGAATATAGAGAAAGAAAAGAAATTGGATGGATGATTCCTGAAACTTCTTATCCAGTATTTCCCATTACAAGGTTTAGCCTGCCTACTCCTAGCATCTTTTTTTTTTTTTTAAGATTTTATTTATTCATTTGACACAGAGCGAGAGATCACAAGTAGGCAGAGAGGCAGGCAGAGAGAAGGAAGCAGACACGGGCCTCATCCCAGGACCCTGAGATCACGACCTGAGCTGAAGGCAGAGGCTTTAACCCACTGAGCCACCCAGGTGCCCTCCTAGCATCTTTTTATGTAACTAAGATACTAGTTTTTGGAAATATTCACTTCACATCATCCAATCTGGATTATACAATACCCACAAGGTGTACACATTGGGAGATAGTAGAGTAGTCATAACGGAGCTAGTTTATCTATTGACTGTTTACGAAGTGCCAAAGACTTTCCTCAGATCTTCATATGTATTGTTTTATTTCATTACAATTTTAGGAAATATATATTCTTTATCCTGTTTTACAGGTGAGAAAAAATTCAGACATGTGGGGTAATTTTCTGTGTCACTCAGTTTATAAAAGAACTGAACTAGAACTTAGATTTGATTCCAAAGACTAATGAAGTAGGTATTATCTCCATTTTGCAAATGAGTGATTTAGAGATGTTAAATACCTTGACATAAAGTCACATAAATAACAGTGGTGTCAGTGTTTGAACTCTTGGTCTGTCTCTCTCTAAAACTAATGGTTTTAACTATTATAGATTTTTTTTTTAAGATTTATTTATTTTATTTGAGTGTGAGAGAGCACCAGTGACAGAGGGAGAGGGAGAGAGAATCTCAAGCAGACTCCACACTGAGCTCAGAGCCCAAGTGGGGGACCTACGACCCTGAGATCATGACCTGAGCCAAAACCAAGAGTCAGGCGCTTAACCGACTGCGTCATCCAGGGACCATTATTTTAAATTCTAAAATATCGTTGACCACTGACCAGGAATAAAGTAGGTGAACAAAATGCATTGAGAATGTTAGAATTTTTAAAAAATTAAAATAGGTTGACTGGCTTTATAAATCCCATTATAAAACAGGTCTTAGAGATCAAGGTTTTTGTACTTCATTGTTAGGCTAAGGGAGAAGAAATCAACCAAGGGCCTAACAGGCAAGGACCATTTGGCATATAATGAATGAGAATCTCTGAGGGCAGAAAAGGGACTTTAAAAAAATATGGTAGGACTAAGAGATGCCTTTAGTAATTTATTTATTGCATTTGGCCGCTGTTCTTCCAGTCTCTGTTGCAGTTCCCACACTGAGGCTGTTCCCACCCTTCCTGTGTCCCTTGAGCTGAGCAGGCACTTCCTGTCCTGTTGGAAATGAAAGTTAGATTGGGGCCGGTGTGTAGATTGGGGGCGGTGTGTGGTAAGGGAGTATTTATTCTGCAAATCGTTAGCCCTGTCTGTCCCATTATCATAGCAAAAAGGTGGCCTGAAAACTAGAAGAGAGACTGGGGCTTCATTTAAGGGCTGGTTTGGGCTTAAGGTTTGTTGTGGCAACAACCTTGCAGACAGGGTTAATTTGTGTTTTGAGAGAATATCTATGATGGCTCAAGGTGACCTGATTTGAAGGGTTCGATTTTACATCCCTGTTCCATTTGGATTGGTAGGAATTTCTGGGTATCAATTTCAAATTTTTGATTTCCTACAAGATTCTCACTAAGGCTACTTCCACAGGCCATTACTTTGAAACTGTCTGAGGTGAGTGTTGCCTCAACTGTATTAGGTTCTTCTTCCCTAAGAACTTTTTATTTCCTTCTCTGTGAAGTATATGGTTTTTAAAAGTAATTTTTTCCTACAGCTCAGAGACAACTTGAAGCAAACATTCCAAGTCTGTGAACTTCAGTTTGGGCATAAATTCCAGGTTTGGTGAGTAACTCTTAATTGTTTGAGCTTCATGGACCTTGAAGACAGAAAATGGTGGGATAAAGAGTCAAACAGGGTAGCTTATAGTTGTCGAAGAAACTGCTAGATAGGCAGTTTTACTTGGTAAAAGCTGGGGGGAAAGAAAAGAAACCACCAAACACCAAATTTCATGACATAGTCCAGTTTGATAATTCCTTCTTAAGTATGAAATCATGCCTGGGGGAATCTGAAAAGGAGTGAGAGGCATTAGCTCATCAGCATGACCCAAGAGGAATAGAACTATCCAAGGATCTGAAACTAGTTACTTCCCATACTCTGTCTCTGCTCTTTGGCCCGCTCTTCTGTTTGTTCTTCATGCATGAAGATCACTGTAAGTATAAAGTGTGGGGAAAGTCCTGAGCTCGTCTCACATATTCGTTCTCAGTATAGTTGTCCTCACGTGTTCTCTGAGGCACTGTGTCCCAGTGGCCCCTTTAAAATCAAGCTTGAAAGCTGCTTCTAAATGTTATAGCTCGAAGGCAAAAAAAAAAAAAAATCCTTGGTGTTTTTTGCGGGGGAGGGGGATCAGAACCTGTTCTTATTGGAAAAGGGATGGAGTTGAAAGAGGTAGACCTAAGGACTTTTCTTTTTGCTTTCACTACCAAGACTGTGAAAAATAAAATAACATCTGGGGCATTAGGACCCAGTGGACCTCATTCAGACTCTTGGTTAACTTCTCTCAGTGACGTAAACAAGCAGCCCTAGCTCATTCTCTACCCACCCCCCCATCCCTCTCCCTCTTGCTCCTTTTCTCCCCCTTTCTCCTCCCCCTCCCTTTTCCCTCTCATTTTCTCTTTCCCCCTCTCTTCCCCCTCCCTTTCCCTCTCCCTCTTCTCTGTCTCAGCTCCCTTACTTTAAAGAGAAAATGCTGCTATCAGTGACTTCCAGGCCTGGGATTTCGACTTTTGGTTATAACAAGAACAACAAGAAGGTAGGGAAAGTGCTTTTTTGGAATCCAGCGACTTCCTTTCGTGGGGATCCGGGAGTGCCCTTGGCTTTAACATTCTTAGTAAGAGGGGATCGGAATTCCTCTCTCCACTCAGCGCCTCTCCCTTTTCCACCACTTCTTTCGGCATCTTTTCTTACCTGGTTTTGAAGTTTCAGCCGTTTATAGTTCCTGTGTGTGAGGCCTGAGAAGGCTGGGGGAATTAAAAACAAATCACTCTTGTAAGTTTGTGTCTTTGTGAAATGAAGTTAGTTTGACTTCCTGCTCATCTACCCAGTCTCCACTGGGCTAATATGTCATCTCAAACCTTGGTCCCCTGCCCACTGCCTCCAAGGTTATTTTTATCTTTTTGATCAACTGTTTCTACACCCTCCACCCCTTCCTTTCTACCCACCCCACCAGTAATATCAGATCGCTGAAATATATAGTCTGTGAAATCACAACAGCTTCATCAAGAACTGAGTATACTCTTCTAGACCACGAGGTAGAGACCCTGTCCCACCCAGCCCGTAGGGAAGGAGTCCTAAGAGAGAACATACCTTGGAACCAAGGCAGCAATCTCTGGTTCTTTGGGTTCTGCTGCTGAGCTGGTACTTGGACCTCTGCTGATGGCCCAGCTCAGCAGGGATTCTCAGAATCTTTGTGATTAGCCTGTGGTTGCCAGAGAATTGTGGTATGCTTGGGAGCAAGGGCAGTCTAAGGAGAGGTGGACAGGCATGCCCACATTCAACAGAGAATATCCTTGCCAGTTTCTTGGCATTTCAGGGCACACAGTGCTGATTAGGAGGAACTTCATGCTGTAGGAGAAAGACCCTTTACCCTCTCTCCTGGCATGTAGCTGTTCTTTGAAGAAAAAAGATGCCATGGATGTGTAGGGATCTTTCACCCATCTGATGGAGTGTTGGAAGGTTTGGGAAGGATTCCTGCTGCTTTCTCATATATCTAAAGATACCGTTATAGGTAATTTAAGCAAAATGTCTGATCAAGGCAGTGGGTAAATGTTTAGACCCAAAACACTCAGTGTCAGTGTATAATGGTATTCATTCTGTTTATATCCTTAAGAAATATGGGTCCGTATGTATTTGTTAGTTATCAGTAATACACATACATATATGAATATATAATTTTGATAGAATATATTTTTTAGATTTTATTTATTTTAGATAGAGAGCACACGAGTGGGTGGGGAGGGGCTGAGGGAGAGGGATTGGTGTTGGACTTGGGCTCCATCCCAGGACTCTGAGATCATGACCCAAGCCAAAGGCAGACATTTAACCAGCCGAGCCACCTGGTCACCAGGTGACCAGGTATTTCACGTGTTTTTATTCGTTTCAAAATATATATAGTACTGTATGACACTTTACTTAATTTTTTTTCTCTAAGTCTCTCAGGTTACCCAGACCCATTAAAATAAAGTAAAAATAAATTCTAGAAGTTAGTTTTTTTCCTCTTAAGGGTTTCACTTATTCAGTGCCATCTAAAATCTTCTCTTAGCTGTCTTTACTCCCTTTCCATCTTGTAGTGTAGGAAACATTTAACCAGCTTCTAAATCTAGGGTACCGTAGGGGACAGAAAGGTATAATTGTGGACTAAGATTTAAATCTCATATCTCTTCTGATAACTTGTAAGGTTTGAGAAGCAATCAAGAATTGTGTGGGTTCTTACAGGTCAGTGTTAGGATGACATCACTTTGTGGCTGTGTGTACGGCTCCTGTGTATATATATAGGTTGGTGAATATTGGGTATATTTAAAGCATTAGTACATTGCTCTTGGTCTTTGTGTTGACACGCAGTACTCAATATGTTTGTTTCTCTTTTAGGAAGAGTGTTTAGATGGATTTGTTCATGTAATTTGTAAATTCTTACACTCAAAGTTACATTTTCCACACTTTTTTTTTTTTACGTTTTCCACACTTTTAAGATTTTATTTATTTATTTGAGAGAGAGGTGAGGCGCGTGTGTGGGTGTGCGCACGTGTGCGGGTGCACACACGTGTGTGCAGGACAGAGGAACAGAATGAGAGGGAGAAAGAGTCTCAAGCAGACTCTGCCCTGAGTGTGGAGCCCATTGCAGGGCTTGATCCCAGGACCCTGAGATCAAGACCTGAGCCAAAACCAAGAGTCAGCTGCTTAATCCAACTATGCCACCCAGGCACCCCAAGGTTACATTTTAAAAATAACTTTTGTTTTTAGTAATAAATTTAGACATGCCCACTAAAAAAAAAGTAAGCATAAAGAGGTATAGAAAATAAAGTTAAGTCTTCCTTTCATGTCCTAAAGTTCTTTACTCAAATCCCACTCCTCAAGGAAAATAACTGGTAGTAATTTGATGTATAAATCCTACTAGACTTTTCTATGACAAGGTTAAGTTTTAATTTTGACATTGGCTTATTTGTCATTTCTATTAAGAACTCAGTTTCTCAAGTAGATCAAGTCTGTGTGATGAAGTTCTTGTACCTGTCCAAAATGTTTAAAAAACTGAAAGAACAATCAAAATTTAAACCTTTGAAAAATGCAGATTCTAAATATCTGCTTTTATTGCCTGTCATTATGTAGTACAAAATCTAGGTATAATAGATTTGTAGAGATCTGCTTTCTTGAAGAATTTTTACATCATAATTTACTGTAGTCATCACCTCTAGTTTGTGGAGTAGAAATAATTGCCAGTGAGCTCTGAAGAGCTATTTGTACATCAGTGTTGTGACTTTTTAAAGTGTATTGATTTTATTTACTTGACTTTAAAAAGTAGGATTGTTTTATTTGGAGACATATTTATATACTTCGCTTGTCAGGGAAGTTGTTACCTGAGAAGTCCACGACATAGTTTTCTTACCGTTTTTGACTGTGGTAAACATAGGAATACAACCAGCGAATGTGTAATTCCTAATGAAGTCAGATTCTTTCTCAAGATGTAGTGTTGAATATCCATTCTTTTTTTGGAATTAAAATAGTCACAGAAAGGGGTATGTGGATTTCAAAGACTGATTCTGAAACATAATGTTGTGCATATTTTTAAAACATCTGTTTAAATGGCCTTCAATTACTCTTTGGTTCTCTTTTTAAAAAATTAAAAAGTAAAAGGATCAGAGTTCTAGGGTCTCAGTACTTTCTTCAGTGTTTGAAAGAGTTGCCTTGGTAGAGAAATTTGAGTATAGGTGAGACTGAAAGAGGAAATGTTTGGAACTGAAGGAATCTCAGACTTGTAAAGGGCCTAACCACGCCTTCCCTGACATCATCTTCCTGGCATGTGTTATTATAATTTAACTCCTCAGAGCATCAACAACTATTTCCTGTGGAAAAAAAAGAAAAGAGTTTGTGTTTAACATGGGATAATTTGCCTTGCCTAACCTATTTTGCATAAATTTCTATTTCCTCTTGATCTTAACGTACTGAAGACCAGTAGGGGGAGGGGATTGGAAACAGTGATGGGAGTAGAACTAACTGGTGGGCATTGTCAGACCTTCACTCTTTGAGAAGCAGGGGTTACCTGAAAGTTTTTAGTATTTACTAAGGAGAGAAGAAAGTGGGAAGCAAAGCTATAATCTTTTATACTTGTAACAGGGAAGGATGATTTTTGTGTGTTTACTACATTTTCAGCTAGTTTCCATCAAGTCAAACTTATTAAAACTAAGGACTAAGGACTTTTAGGTCTACTAACATCTCTTGACCAGGGGCAGCTATTCTGTTGTCCATAATGAAGTTGACTCAGTTGATTAAAGTTTAGTGGTAATGTCTTTCCTTTGATCCTTCCTTTACCTTTTGAGCCCTACCAGACTAATTTATGCACTCATTACTGATTATCTTTACTACTATAATAGGTATCCCTCATGATCTCCTTGCCTCCTAGTTCTCCCCACCTTGCCCCTGCCCCCCAGGTAACTTTAAAGGATTTTTTTTTAAGACTTTTTGTTTATTTATGAGAGAGAGTGAGAGCAAAATTGAGAGCAGGGGCAGGAGCAGAGGGAGAGGGAGAAGCCGACACTGTGCTTTACACAGAGCCTGCCCTGGGGCTCCATCTCAGTATCCTGAGATCATGACCTGAGCCGAAAACAAGAGTCAGTCACTTAACTGACTGAGCTACCCAGGGACCCCCCCCCCCAAACCATAAACTTTATATTTGCTGGCACAAGTCTTCCCGCATCCCAGCAGTCAGTCTAGTACGGAGCATTTCTTGTGTAAAAACCTTTAATGGCTATATATTACCTGCTAAACAAAGCCCAAATCCTAGCGCAATATCCACTATTTATCCAGACTTTCCTTTTTTTTAATTTAAAAAATATTTATTTTTATATTTTAAAAGATTTTATCTATTTCTTTGACAGAGAAAGAGATAGAGCACAAGCAGGCAAGTGGCAGGCAGAGGGAGAGGTAGAAGCAAGTTCCCCACTGAGCTAGGAGCTGGATATGATACCGGCCTTGATCCCAGCACCCTGGGATCATGACCTGAGACAAAGGCAGATAGGTGTTTAACTGACTGAGCCACGTAGGTGCCCCTTAATTTTTATTTTTAATTTTTTTTAAAGTAGGCTCCATGCCTAGTGTGGAGCCTGTTGCGGGCCTTGAACTCACCACCCTGAGATCAAGACCTGAGTTGAGATTGAGAGCCACCCAGGTAGCCCTATCCAGCCTTTCCTTATCTTCCCCATCTACCCCACCTTGACTCCATTACCTTCACTCTGCTTTACCCAGTTGTTTTTACCTGCAATTCTCTGGATATACTGTTGAATTACTGGTTTACATTCCTAATTCCATAAGAAAATATGCTGTAAGACAGACGAATACAGACAAGAAACAGGATGACAAAATATAGATTAAGAGGTCAAATGGAACTATAATGCTAATATGCAAACCATAGAGTTTTATCCTGGAAGAGGAGGACTGAAGAGTACCCATAGATTTTTTTTTTAATTTTCTTAATTTTATTTTTTATAAGATTTATTTATTCGAGAGAGAGTGGGGGGGGGCAGAGGGAGAAGAGAGAGAGAATCTCAGACTCCCTGCTGAACGCAAGGCCCAATGTGGGGCTTGATCCCATGACCCCAAGATCATGACCTGAGCCGAAATCAAGAGTCAGATGCTCAACTGACTGAGCCACCCAGGCACCCCAGTACCCATTGATTTTTGTCACTGTAGAGTTGGTTGGCAGTTTTGACAAGCAATTTCATAGGGGGGAGCAGAAGTGAGGTTGTAGTGGGTTGATGATTATAAGAAGGTAATGAAGTATAAATGGCATGTAAAGACTGATCTTTTAAGAACTTTAAGATGGAGAGCAGAACCCAATTAAGGAATTGGGCAAAAGATATGAATAAGTATTTCTTCAAAGAAGATCTACAAATAGCCATGAAAAAGGTGCTCAGCATCATTAACCATCAAGGAAATGCAAATCAAAAACCACAATGAGATACCACTTCACACCCACTAGGATGCCTGTAATCAAAAAGACAGGTAATAACATGGAATAATTGGACTCTTCATACACTGTGGGAACGTAAAATGGTGCGACTGCTTTGGAAAAGTTTGGCAGTTCTTTTTCTTTTCTTTTTATTTTTTTTAAACATTTTATTTATTTATTTGACAGAGAGAGAGATCACAAGTAGGCAGAGAGGCAGGCAGAGGGAGAGGGGGAAGTAGGCTCCCCGCTGAGCTCCTCTCTAACTTGATGCTGGGCTCCATCCCAGGATCCTGAAATCATGACCTGAGGCGAAGGCAGAGGCTTAACCCACTGAGCCACCCAGGTGTCCCTTGGCAGCTCTTTAAAAGGTTAAACCAGTCAGGATGCCTGGGTGGCTCAGTCAGTTAGGCTTCTGACTTCAGCTCAGGTCATGGCCTCCGGAGTCCTGGGATCCAACCCTGCTTTGGGCTCCTGGCTCAGTGGGGAGTCTGTTTGTCCCTCTGCTTCTCCTCCCCCTCCTGCTTTTTCTCTTTCTCTCAAATAAATTTTAAAAATTAAAAAAAAAAAAAAAGTAAAGGTTAAACACCGTCCTAGGTATATACCCAAGAGGAATTAAAACATGTCCACACAAAAACCTGTGCACCCGTGTTTATAGCAACATTATTCATAAGAGCCAAAAAATGGAAATAACCCAGATATCTACCAACTGATGAATGGATAAATAAAATATTGTATGTACCCATACAGTGGAAGTTCTAGAATTTGATTCATCTATAAGAAGGATTAGAGTGCTGATACATCCTACAAAATAGATGAACTTTGAAAAATATTATGCTAGATCAAGGATGCCACTCATGAAGCCCACATGTTTTATGCTTCCATTTATATGAAATGTTCGGAATAGGCGAATCTATGGAGATAGCAGATTAGTGGTTGCCGAGGTCTGGGGGAGAAAGGGATGGTTGGGGGAAAATGGGGAATGACTTGTAATGAATATTGGGTTTCTTTTTCGGGTAATGAAAATGTTCTAAAATTGTGGTAATGGCTGTGAAACTGTGATCTAAATGCCATTAACTTTATACTTCAAGTGGGTTAATTACATGATATGTAAATTATATATCAGTAAAGTTGTTGTTTTAAAAAGATGGGGAACAGAGACATGAGATAAAGGCAGAAAGAGGATGGGGTGATATCGAGAGAATTTTCTTAAAGATGGGAGACATGGGAGACAAAATGTAAAAAGAATCATGGTGAGTTACTTGATACTTATTTTCCAAATATGTGTGTTCCTATTCTTGTCCTTTTCTCTGATCTTTTTGTTTTTCTTGTGCCTCAAGTATTCAGCCTCTCTGATCCTTTGTTGTTTTGCCGTCCCTTCCTTTTGGAATGGTCTTTCTGTTTGTTCCCTGCACCCACATTCATTAAACAGCACCAGCAAGCTAGGCCCTGGGGCTAAGGCATGACTGGCTGTTCAATAGCTCACAGTTGAAACCATATTGGGAAACCCTATCTATCCCTCAAGTTCAGCTGAAATGTTACCTCTTTCAAGCTTCTAATTCCTCTGCCTCCCAGCCCTCAAGAAGATTTTGCATTGTTTTGGAATCAGGTTTGTCTTACCTTCATTGGAATATAAATTCTGTAAAGATAGAGACTGTGGCATTCAGTTTGTTATCCTCCAAAACACCTGATAACAGCTTCTTAAGCCTACCTAGTTACTGAAAAAAAATATGTATTCTAATAAATGTAATTAAGCTGATGTTAGGCATTAAATTAAGGTTAACTGAAGGAAAGCAGTACTGTATATTCTATACCAATCATGAAATATGGAATTAGATCTGAATTTAATTGGCTTTTGTCAATTATTAGCTGTGTGGCTAGTTGCAAGTTTCTTTGGCTCTCTGACCTTCAGTACAGATATACTTTATTGGTTTTTGTGAGAACCAATAATATTTGATAGTATTTATAATCATGCATCAGCATGTATAAATGGACTTACTATTTCTTTTCTTTTTTTGTAAAGTAAGCTCTACGCCTAACATGGGGCTTGAACACATGACCCCAAGATTAAGATTCTATTTATTTATCTATTTGACAGACAGAGAGAGAGAGAGAGAGCACGAGCATAAGCACGGGGGAGCCGCAGGAAGGAGGAGAGGGAGGAGATGCAGGCAGGATCCCAGCACTCTGGGATCATGACCTGGGATGAAGGCGGACGCTTAACTAACTGAGCCACCCAGGCCCCCTCTTTTATTATCTTTTATTACTTGATAATACAAAAGATTACATTCAATTATAAAGCATAATAAGAGGAATATCAGATATAGAATCTTTTAAATAAATAAGTAAATGAATAAATAATAAAAGAAAAATAATGCAAGGAAATAAATGAGAGAGATCAAGTATATACAACTCTTGAATAAACAACTCTTTCAAGATATTTTACTGTAAAGGGGAGAAATGGTGTAGCAGCTAGAGGAAGAAGTGGCATCAAGAAAAAAGGCTGTTTTTGATCAAAGAAATAACAGATGAGGTGCCTAGCTGGCTCAAGTCAGTAGAACATGTGACTCTTAATCTTGGGGTCATGTGTTCAAGCTATGATTTATTCATTTTTCAATGCCGTATGGTATTTCATTTTGTGAATATACCATAATTTATCCATTCTCCTGGCAGTGATTTTTGGATTGTTTCTAGGTTTGTTTTTGCTTACTAACATTGCTGCACTGAACATTCTTGTATTTGTAGTACATTGGTGTAAGAATTTCTCTTGTGTTTGTACCTAGGAGTTGGATTGCTAAGTCATAAGGTATGTGAATATTCACCTTAAATGCTAAATTGCTTTCCAAGTGTACCAGATTTGTTCCTCTCCACACTGTATAAAATTTACTGCATATTCACATCATCTCTACTTGTTCATTCTCTCTTCAACCTAATCTAATTAGGTTTTGACTCCCACCACTCTACCAGAACTGCTCTTAGGAAGGTCTGCAGTGACTTTCATGTTCCTGAATGGTCAGTTCGTAGCCTTATCTTATTTAATCTGTTGTCAAAACAGTTGACACAGGCACCTGGGTGGCCCAGTCAGTTAAGCGGCTGCCTTCGGCTCAGGTCATGATCCCAGGGTCCTGGGATCAAGTCCTGCATTGGGCTCCCTGCCCGGCGGAGAGCTTGCTTTTCCCCCTGCCTGTTGCTCTGCCTACTTGTATTCTCACTCTGTCAAATAAATAATTAAAATCTTTAAAAAAACAAAACAAAAAGACCCCAAAAAACACTTGACACAACTGATCACGCTATTCCTTGAAACACTTTCTTCGTTTGCTTTATAGAACACCATATTTTCCTGTTTCTCTGCTGCCCGTGGCCTCTCCTCTTAAAGCACCTTTGCTTGTTTCTCTTTATTCACTTCCTCTTTACACCTTGCAGTTCCCCAGGATTCAGTCCTTGAGTTTCTTTTCTTCTTTTTAAAATTTAATTTAAGGGCGCCTGAGTGGCTCATTCATTAGGGGTCTGCCTTCAGCTCAGGTTGTGATCCCGGGGTACTGGGATCGAGCCCCATGTCGGGCTCCTGCTCAGTGAGAAGCCTGGTTCGCCTTCTCCCTCGCCCCCTGCTTGTGTTCCCTCTCTCGCGCTCTCTGTGTCAAATAAAAAAGTCTTAAAAAATATATATAATGTAATTTTTTTGAGAGAGAGAGAGAGCATGCGTGTGGGCGCATGTGTGCCCATAGGACGAGTGGCAGGGAAGAGCAGAGGGAGAGACTCTTAAGCAGACACCACGGTCCTGACACAGGGCTCGATCTCATGACCCTGAGATCATGACCTGAGCTGAAATCAAGAGTTGGGTGCTTAATCTACTGAGCCACCTAGGGACCCCTTGAGTTTCTTTTCTGTCTTTACTTCTCCCTTCATAACTTTATGCATAGCTTTAAATATCACCATTACCATGTCATGGGAACTCTCAAATTGTACTTCCGACCTAGACTGCCTTCTTGCATTCCAGATTCGTATATCTCTTGTCACCTTTGACATCTCCACTTAGATGTTTTTTGGACATTTCAAATTTAACATGGCTAAAATAGAACTCCTGCCTGCTTTCTACCTTCCTGCCAAACTGTCATCAATATCTTCTCTATCTCCGTAATGGTAACTTCATTTTCCCAGGTGCTCAGCGAAAAAGCTTGACTTATACTTGACTTCTCTTTCTCATAGAGCCCCATGTCTAATAGTGTAATACTTAGTACCTATTTTATTGGACTGTTTGTACTTAATACTGGTACATAGTGAATGATTGTTAAGGTTAGCAATTATAACAAACTACCTATGGAAAATATGATTCCATTTTCTCTATTCCTATCTGCATATAAAAAACTTTTTTCCCGTAAGTTTTTATTTAGGAGTAGAATTTAGTGATTCATCGCTTATCTTTTTTTTTTTTTTTTTTAAAGATTTTTTATTTATTCATTTGACACAGAGAGAGAGATTACAAGTAGGCAGAGAGAGAGGAGAGAGGAGGAAGCAGGCTCCCCGCTGAGCAGAGAGCCCGATGCGGGCCTCGATCCCAGGACCCTGGGATCACGACCTGAGCCGAAGGCAGCGGCTTTAACCCACTGAGCCACCCAGGCGCCCTGATTCATCGCTTATATATAATACCCAGTGCTCAACACAAGTGTCTTCCTTAATACCCATTACTCATTTAGGCTAGTCCCCATGCATCTCCCCTCCATCAACCCTCAATTTGTTCAAAAACGTTTTCTTAAGATTTTATTTTTTTATTTTTTATTATTTTTTAAGATTTTATTTATTCATTTGACAGAGAGAGAGAGATTACAAGTAGGCAGAGAGGCAGGCAGAGAGAGAGGAGAGAGGAGGAAGCAGGCTCCCTGCTGAGCAGAGAGCATAATGCCGTCCTCTATCCCAGGACCCTGGGACCATGACCTGAGCCGAAGGCAGCGGCTTTAACCCACTGAGCCACCAAGGTGCCCTATTTTTAAGTAATTTCTACATCCAACGTTGGACTCAAATTTACAACCCTGAGATTAAGAGTTGCATGCTCCACTGACTGAGCCAGCCATGGGACCCCTATTCCTGTCTGCATATAAACAAGCTTATAATTTTTCCCATCTTAAAAAACAAACAAAAGCAACTATATCCTGCTTTGATCCCGTGTCTCCTGCCAGTACTGCCCATTTCTCTGATCTCTTTCATAATCAAACTTCCTGGAGTGCCTGGCTGGCTCCATAGGTAGAGCATGTGACCCTTGATCTCAGGATCATGAGTTTAAGCCCCATGTTGGGTGAGGAGATTAAAAAAAAAAAAAAAAAAAAAATATATATATATATATATATATATATATATATTAAAAGAGTAGTTCCGATAAAGTCTTTATTTCCTTGCCTCTCACTCATTTTCTCATTTTTGTATTTTTTATTTTTAACTGTGGTAAAATATACATAACATAAAATTTATCATCTTACCCATTTTTAAGTGTACAGTATGTAATAGTAATTTATTACATTGTTGTGCAACCAATCTTTAGAATTCTTTTCATCTTGCAGAAATGAAAGTCTGTACCCATTAAACAATTTCCCATTCTCTCCTCTTTCCAGTCCCTGGCAACCACTGTTCTACTTTGTGTCCCTATGAATTCTCTAAGAATCTTTATAAGTTGGAATCCCACAGTATTTATCTTTTTGTGATTGGCTTATTTCACTTAGCATAATATCCTCAAGGTTCATCCATGTTGAACCATGTCAGAATTCCTTTGCTTTTTAAGGTTGAATAATATTTCATCATATATATGAATGAATATGTTGTAGTTCATCCATTTATCCATTCAACCCAAGTAAGGGACACTTGGGTTGCTTCCATCTTTTGGCTGTTATAGATAATGTACACAAACATGGGTGTACAAGATCTTTTCAAGATTCTGCTTTCAGTTTTCTTGGGTGTATTACCAGAAGTGGAATTGCTGGATCATATGGTAATTCTATTTTTAATTTTGTGAGGAGTCACCATGTTGTTTTCCATAGCAGTTGTACTGTTTTACATTCCCACCAACAGTACACAAGTGTTCTGATTTCTCTACATCTTTGCCAACACTTACTTTCTATTTTTTTTTATAGTAGCCATCCTAATGGATGTAAGATGGTATCTTATTGTGTTGTTGCTATTGTTGTTATTTTATGAACCCTATGCCCATTGTGGGGCTTGAATTCACAACCTGGATATCAAGAGCCTGAATATCAAGGGTTGCATGCTCTACTGATGAATCCAACCAGGTGCCTCTTGTAATAGTTTTGATTTGCATTTCTTTAATGATTAGTGATATTGAACATCTTGTCATGTGCTTGTTGTTTGTTTGCATATCTTCTTTGGAAAAATGCCGGAGTCTTTTGCCCATTTTTTTTAATGGGATTTTTTATTTTTTGTTGAGTTATAGTTTGGATATTAATATCTCATCAGATATGTGATTTGCAAGTATTTTCTCTTATTCTGTAGGCTGCCTTTTGACTCTGTTGATTGTGTCCTTTGAAGCACAGAAGTTTTTTTGTTTTTTTTTTTTAAAGATTTTATTTATTCATTTGACACAGAGAGAGAGATTACAAGTAGGCAGAGAGGCAGACAGAGAGGAGAGAGGAGGAAGCAGGCTCCCTGCTGAGCAGAGAGCCGGATGTGGGCCTCGATCCCAGGACCCTGGGATCATGACCTGAGCCGAAGGCAGCGGCTTTAACCCACTGAGCCACCCAGGCGCCCTGAAGCACAGAAGTTTTTAATTTTGATATAGTCTAACTGATTTTTTTCTTTTGTTCTTTACTTCTCTTTGTTTTTTTTTGTGCTTTGGGCAAGAAATTGCCTCATCCAATCTCACGAAGCTTTTTTCCTATGTTTCCTTCTCCTCCTTCTTCTTATTTAAAGATTTATTTATTTGAGAGAGAAAATATCAGCAAGGAGAGGGGCAGAGGGAGAAGCAGGCTCCCCACTGAACAGGGAGCCTGACAGGGGCCTGGCCCTGAGATCATGAGCTGAGCTGAAGGCAGATGCTTAACTGACTGAGCCGTCCAGATGCCCCTCCTATGTTTTCTTCTAAAAGTTTTATAATTTTAACTCTTATGTTTAGGTGTTTTATCTATTTTGAGTTAACTTTATATATAGTATTAAATAATGGTCCACCTTCACTCTTTTGCAGGTGGATATTAATTTTCCTAATGTCATTTGTTGAGAAGACTGTCCATTTCACATTGAATGGTTTTGACACTCTGGTTGAAATCATTTGACTACATATTCAAGGGATTCTTTTCCTTCCTTCCTTTTTAAAGATTTTATTTATTTATTTGTCAGAGAGAGAGCTCACAAGCAGGGGTAGTGGCAGAGGGAGAAGCAGGCTACCTGCTGAGCAAGGAGCCCGATGTGGAACTCAATCCCAGGACCCCAGGATCATGACCTGAGCCAAAGGCAGATGCTTAATGGACTGAGCTACGCATGCATCCCTTGGTTTTTCAATTTTATTTTTTATTTTATTTTATTTTTATTTTTTTTAAAGATTTTATTTATTTATTTCACAGAGGAAGAGAGATCACAAGGAGGCAGAGAGGCAGGCAGAGAGAGAGAGGGGGAAGCAGGCTCCCCACTGAGCAGGGAACCCGATGCAGACCTCGATCCCAGGACCCTGAGATCATGACCTGAGCCGAAAGCAGAGGCTTTAACCCACTGAGCCACCCAGGCGCCCTGGTTTTTCAATTTTAGATGTATGTTGCCTTTCTGCTGTAGAAGATAAGGATTTGATTTGTTGTTGTTGTTGTTGTTGTTGTTGTTGTTAGAACCTGCCTTTTCCTCTCCCTTGCAAGGGTTTTAGGATCTTTATCCCAGTGTTAAAAAAATTTCATGATGAGGAACCTCGTGTGGGTCTTATTTATTTAGAGTTGTATACCAGTTTCAACCTGGAAATACATATCCTTTGGTTGTAGGGTTTTTGTTGTAATTTATTCCCTTTATTTTTCTCTGTGTGTTCTTTTTGAAGTCCTGTTTTTGTTTTGTTTTGTTTTTATATGAAATAACATGAAAAAATTTTTTAAAGATTTTATTTATTTATTTGAGCGGGAGTGAGATTGTGAGAGAGGAAACACAAGCAGGGGGAGTGGGAGAGGGAGAAGCAGGCTTCCAGCTGAGCAGGGAGCCTGATTTGGGGCTTGATCCCAGGGACCCTAGGATCATGACCTGAGCTGAAGGCAGATGCTTGACTACTGAGCCACCCAGGCACCCACCAAAAAAATTTTTTTAAGTAATCTCAACATATAACATGGGGCTTGTTCTCATGACCCCAAGATCAAGAGTCCCATGCTCCACCAACTGAGCCAGCCCAATGCCTTGAAGCCCTGTTGTTTTTTTTTTAAGATTTTATTTATTTGTTTAAAAGAGAGATTACAAATAGGCAGAGAGGCAGGCAGAGAGAGAGAAGGAAGCAGGCTTCCCGCTGAGCAGGGAGCCTGATGTGGGCCTCCATCCCAGGACCCTGAGATCATGACATGAGCCGAAGGCAGAGGCTTTAACCCACTGAGCCACCCAGGTGTCCAAAGCCCTGTTTTTGTATAGGACTTCCAACATCAGTATTTTTCTTCTATTTTCTTTAATATTTTCCTTTTTTACTTTTAAGTTTTATTTTCTGGAATATTTCCTCTATCTTCTGTTTATCTTTTAGCCCTTCTGTGGATTTTTTTGATATCTGCTATCATATTGTTAATTTCTAGGAACTTTTTTTTTTAGGAACATTTTTTTGTCTATGTTCCTTTTTTTGTTGACTTGTTTTTGCTTCATAGATAAAATATTTCTGTTTAAATCTCTTGAGACTGCTCATTGTTTTCTTCTTTTGTCTCTTTTCTTTTGAGTTTCTTTTTTGTTTTAATCTTTGACTTCAGAGGTTTTCTTTAAATGTCTTATGATTTTTGGCTGTTCAGGTGAAAGGCATTAAAAGACCAGATGGAAATGCTGTTGGCATGGGTAAAGCTTAGCAAATTGTGGACTTCACTATAGGTGATAAAAGCTGTTGCATAAGGAAGGCCCTAAATATCATTGTTGATAGAGTTTTTCTATTGTGGTGGTCACTTTCCCCAGAGGGAAATACTCTAATCTCCTAAGAGGGGTGGGGTTGGAGAATATTGCTTAATCCTCATGTTTTCACTTTAGTATTTATTCCCACCCAGCTCTGCTTGGTGGTTAAGAAACCAGAGTCCCTCTGGTTCAGCCTCCCCAAAGAATAAACTGGTTTTCTTCTGGAGGGGACGTAGAAGTGGGGTAGTGGTAGCCTGATTGTGTGGCTAACACCTCTGTCTTTTAGCTACTTAGTGCCTCTAATTTTTGAGTGTTTCTGGAATTTTACAGAATTACCTTTCTCTTAGTTTGCTTCCTATTAGGTTTTAGCTTTCTTTGCTTCTCTAAGTTATATATCACTTATCCATCTGATGTCCAGGTTCTAAAATGTTGGGATCTATTATTTGTTTTCTATGCCCTCTGAAATTTATGTCTTTTAAATTTTATTTATTTATTTTGGGGTGCCTGGGTAGCTCAGTGGGTTAAGCCTCTGCCTTCTGCTCAAGTCATGATCTTAGGGTCCTAGGATTGAGTTCTGTATGGGGCTCCCTGCTCAGCAGGGAGCCTGCTTCCCCCTCTCTCTGCCTCTCTGTCAAAATAAATAAATAAAATCTTTTTAAAAATTATTTATTTAAATTAAAGTTTTAATTTATTTTTTTAGTAATCTCTACACCCAGCATGGGCCTTGAACTCAGAATTTTGAGATCAAGAGTCGCATGCTTTTCTGACAGCCAGGCACCCCCGTGTCTTTTTAAAACCTTTATAGTAATTTCAGTGGGATTCGGGAGGCTATAGAAATAATTACATATATTCAATTCAGAATCTCCTATTCATGCTTCATCCCCCTCCAGTCTGGCTTTTGCCCCTCTTGTCCTACTAAAATAGGTCATCATGTCATCAGGTACTCCCCCCCCCAGTTTTATTGAGATATAATTGACATATAATATCCTGTAAGTTTAATGTATAAAATGTGATGGTTTGGTACAGATCTATATTGCAAAAGGTTTGCCACACTAAGGTTGGTTAATATATTCTTCACCTCACATATTACTTTTTTGTTATTATTGCTGTGAGCATATGAAAGCACTACTGTCCTAGCAGCTTTGAAATGTATATTACAATAGTGTTAAACTGTAATTACCATGCTGTACATTAGATCCCTGGAACTTACTCATCCCATAGCTGGAATTTGTACTCTTTGACCATTATCTCCCTATTTGCCCCACCCCTCAACCCTTGGCAACCACTGTTCTCCTCTCTGCTCCTGGGTTTGATGTTTTTTAGATTCCACATATAACTGAGATCATACAGTATTTGTATTTCTTTGTCTGACTTATTTCACTTAGTAAAATGCCATATAAGTCCATCCATGTTGTCACAAATAGCATAATTACCTTTTTGTGGCTGAATAATATTCCTTTGTGTATATATACAGTATTTTCTTTATTCATCCATCAGTGGATGCTTAGATTGGTTCCATGTTTTGGCTGTTGTGAATAATGTTTCAGTGGGGACTCCAGATATCTCTTTGAGAATGTGATTTTATCACTTTGGATATATACCTGGAGGTGGGATTGCTGGATCCAATGGATTTCTTTCTTTCTTTTTTTTTTTTAAGGATTTTATTTATTTATTTGCAAGAGAGAGAGCACGCTCGCATGTGAGCAGGAAGAGGGACAGAGGGAGAAGGAGAAGGAAAGAATGTCAAGCAGATTCCACACTGAGTGAGGAGTCCAATGGGGTGCTTGATCTCACAACCCTGAGTTCGTGAACTAAGCTGAAACCAAGAGTCAGACACTCAGTGGACTGAGCCACCCACGTGCCCCATGGATTTCCATTTTTTTTTTAAGATTATTTATTTATTTCTTTGACACACAGAGAGAGATTACAAGTAGGCAGAGAGGCAGGCAGAGAGAGAGGAGAGAGGAGGAAGCAGGCTCCCTGCCGAGCAGAGAGCCTGATGTGAACCTCGATCCCAGGACCCTGAGATCATGACCTGAGCCGAAGGCAGAGGCTTTAACCCACTGAGCCACCCAGGTGCCCTGGATTTCCATTTTTAATTTTCTTTTCTCTTTTTAAAAAATTTTTATATATATATATTTTTTAAAGATTTTATTTATTCATTTGACAGAGAGAGATTACAAGTAGGCAGAGAGGCAGGCAGAGAGACAGGGAGAGGAGGAAGCAGGCTCCCTGCTGAGCAGAGAGCCCCATGCGGGCCTCAATCCCAGGACGCTGAGATCATGACCTGAGCCGAAAGCAGAGGCTTTAACCCACTGAGCCACCCAGGCACCCTAAAAAAAATTTTTTATTTTTTAAAAGATTTTATTTATTTGTCAGAGAGAGAGAGAGAGAGCACAAGCAAGAGGAGTGGCAGGCAGAGGGAGAGGGAGAAGCAGGCTCCCTACTGAGCAAGGAGTCTGATGTGAGGCTCCATCCTAGGACTCTGGGGATCATGACCTGAGGCAGAGGCAGACGCCTAACTGACTGAGTCACCCAGGTGCCCCTGTTTTTAATTTTTTGTGGAATCTCCATACTGTTTTCCATAACGACTGTACCAAACATTCTTATCAGTGGTGCACGAGAATTCCCTTTTCTTCACATCCTTGATAGCATTTTTATCTCTTGTTTTTATGATAGTCATTCTAACAGGTGTGAGGTGATATCTCGTAATGGGTTTTTTGTTTTTATTTTTTGAAGATTTTATTTACTTGTCAGAGAAAGAGAGATTGAGAGAGAGAGAGCATGTGTGCATGAGCAGGGGGAGCAGCAGGCAGAAGGAGAAGCAGGCTCCATGCCAAGCAAGGAGCCCGATGTGGGACTTGATCCCAGGACTCTGGGATCATGACCTGAGCCAAAGGCAGATGCTTAACCAACTGAGCCACTCAAGTGTCCCCCCCCCCCTTTTTTTAAAGCCAGGTGCTGTTTTGTTTGTTTGTTTGTTTGTTTAAAGCTAGCCGCTGGTTTTTTGTTTTTTGGTTTTTTTTAAGATTTTATTTTCTTATTTGACAGACAGACAGTGGGAGAGGGAACACAAGCAGGGGGGGAGTAGGAGAGGGAGAAGTCGAGAGAGTCGTGTGCTCCTCTGACTAAGTCAGTCAGGCATCCCAGTCAGAAGCTCTTTCTTTCTTTTTTTTTTTTTCAGAAGTTCTTTAAAATCATGCTCTCAGCCTTGGCCAGAGGATGAAGTCATCTGACTGACCCATCCCGTGAATGACACCCCAGATAGTGTAGGGGTTTTTTTGTTTTGTTTTGTTTTGTTTTAAAGGTTTATTTATTTGTTTATTTATTTATATGACAGAGAGAGAGATCACAAGTAGGCAGAGAGGCAGGCAGAGAGAGAGGAGGAAGCAGGCTCCCCGCTGAGCAGAGAGCCCGATGCGGGCCTTGATCCCAGGACCCTGAGATCATGACCTGAGCCGAAGGCAGAGGCTTTAACCCACTGAGCCACCCAGGCGCCCAAGATTTTATTATTCCTTAGAAAGAGAGCGAGCATGAGAGGAGAGAGGTCAGAGGGAGAAGCAGACTCCCCGCTGAGCAGCGAGCCCAATGTGGGACTCGATCCCAGGACTTCAGGATCATGACCTGAGCTGAAGGCAGTTGCCTAACCAACTCAGCCACCCAGGCGCCCCAGTATATGGAGTTTTTAATTCGCTGTTGAATTTTATTTATTTATTTATTTATTTTTTAAAAAAAGATTTTATTTATTTATTTGACACAGAGAGAGAGAGAGAGAGAGAGAGAGAGAGAGAGAGAGAGAGAGATATTAGATCGCAGGTAGGCAGAGAGGCAGGCAGAGAGAGAGGAGGAAGCAGACTTCCTGCTGAGCAGGGAGCCCGATACGGGCCTCTATCTCAGGACCCTGAGATCATGACCTGAGCCGAAGGCAGAGGCTTTAACCCACTGACCCACCCAGGCGCCCTCGCTGTTGAATTTATTTGTTGAATTTATTTTGCTAGTATTTTGTTGAGAATTTTTGTGTCTTTATTCATCAGAGATTTTGATTTGTTGTTTTCTCATAGTGTCCTCATCCGGCTTTGATATCTGTGTATTGCTGGCCTCACAAAATGAGTTTGGGAATGTTTCTTCCTTCTTCAATTTTTGGAAGAGTTGAGAAGAACTCATGTTAATTCTTTCAGTGTTTGGTAGAATTCTCCCGTGAAGCTGTGTGGTCCTGGACTTTTCTTTGTAGGGAGGTGTTTGATTACTAATTCAGTCTTCTCAGTTGTTACTGGTCTGTTCATATTTTCTGTGTATTGCATTTCTTTGTCTGTTTTTATGATTAAGACTTGGTAGGTTATATGTTGCTAGGAATTTATCTACTTCTAGATTTTAGAATTTGCTGGCATATAATTGTTCATGGCAATCTCTTAAGATCCTTTGTATTTCTGTGGTATCAGTTGTAATGTCTCTTATGTATAATTTTGAATTCTCTTTTTCTTGGTAAGTCTAGCTAATGTGTTGTCAAGTTTGTTTTTTCAAAAACCACCACTTGTTTTTGAAACAAGTATTCTCTATTTTATTTATTTTTGCTTTGATCTTTGTTCTCTCATTTTTTTCTGTTAATGTTGGGCTTAAGATGTTCTTTCTCTAACTCCTTGAGGTTTTTTGAGATTTTTTTTTCTTTATGTAGGCATTTATTGCTATAAACTTCCCTCTTCACATTGCTTTTGCTGCATATCATGAATTTTGGTATGTCACATTACCATTTATGTTTGCTTCAAAACTTTTAAAAATTTCATCTTTGTTTGACTCATTATGTTGTTCAGGAGTATATTGCTTAATTTCCACATATTTGTTAATTTTCTGATTTTCTTCCTTTTACTGATTTCTAGTTTCATACAATTTTGGCCAGAAAAGATACTTGGTATGATTTCAGCATTTTCGAATTTGTCAAGATTTGTTTTGTGCTTTAATACATGATCTATCCTGGAGTTCCATGTGTACTTGAAAAGAATGTGTATTCTGCTCTTGGATGGAATGTCCTATATGTGTCTGTTAGGGCCATTTGGTCTAAAGTATAGTTTGAGTCCTGCATTTCGTATTGATTTTCTTCTGGGTGATACTCATTTTTGAAAGTGGGGTATTGATGTGGCCTACTATTATTGTAATGTTGTCTATTTTTCCCTTTGATCTGTTAGTATTTCCTTAATATATTTAGGTGCTTTGATGTTGGTGTATATATATTTATAGTTTTCATATCCTCTGGATGAATTGACTGCTTTTTCATTCTATAATGATCTTTGTCTCTTATTATAGTTTTTTACTTAAAGTCTGTTTCTTCTGATGTAAGCGTAGTTAGCTTGCTCTCTTGGTTTCCATTTGCGTGGAATACATTTTTCCAACCCTTCAGTTTGTTCTTATGAGTCTTTTGTAGGCAACATATAAGTTGGGTCTTGTTTTTATCCATTCAGTCACTCTGCATTTTGATTGGAAAATTTTATCCTTTACATTTAAAGTAATTATTGCTAGGTCAGGACTTATTATTGGCATCTTGTTAATTGTTTCTGGCTGTCTTTTTTTTTTTTTCCCCTTAAGTATCTCTGCCTGCCAATGTTGGGCTTAAACTCACAACCCCAGAATCAAGAGTCACATGTTCTACCAATGCAGCCAGACAGGTGTCCCTACTTTTGTCTGTCTTATAGTTCTTTTCTTCCTGTCATTTTTTGTGAATTGATGATTTTCGGTAGTGGTATACTTGGATTCCCTTCTCTTTATTTTATGTGTATTTGCTATAGGTTTTTGTTTTGTGATTACCTTCAGATTTGAAACATAGATAAGAGTCTTTTTTAAGCTGATAACACTTGACTTTGATTATGTACAAAACCTACCTTTTACCCCCCCCAACATTTTATGTCTTTATATCACAGTTTACATCTTTTTATATTGTGTATCCATTGCCAAATTATTGTAGCTATAGCTATTTTTAGTACTTTTTTCTTTTTAAGTGGGCTCCACTTAAAATTGGGCTCTACCCCAATGTCGGGCTTGAACTCAGGACCCCGAGATCAGGAGTCGCCATGCTGTATCAACTGAGCCAGCCTGGTACCCCAGTACTTTTATTCTTTAAACTTTATTCTAGAGTTAAGTGATTAACACCACTATAGTGCATTATTAGAATATTCTGAATCTGATTATATGTTTAGCTTTACCAGTGTAATGTGTATTTTCATATGTTTGGTTTTTTTTAAAGATTTTATTTATTTATTTGACACAGAGAGAGATTACAAGTAGGCAGAGAGGCAAGCAGAGAGAGGAGGAAGCAGACTCCCTGCGGAGCAGAGAGCCCGATGCGGGCCTCGATCCCAGGACCCTGAGATCATGACCTGAGCCGAAGGCAGAGGCTTTAACCCACTGAGCCACCCAGGCGCCCTTCATATGTTTTCTTATTGCCAATTAGCATCCTTTCATTTTAGCTCAGTGAACTCCTTTCAGCAGGTCTTACAAGTTAGGTTGAGTGGTGATGAATTTTCTTAGTTTTTCTTTGTTAGAGAAAGTGTTTCTCACCTTCATTTCTTTCTTTCCTCTTTCTTTTTTTTTTTTAAGATTTTATTTATTTATTTGTCAGAGAGAGAGAGCACAAGCAGGCAGAGTGGCAGGCAGAGGCAGAGGGAGAAGTGCGCTCCTTGCCGAGCAAGGAGCTCGATGTGGGACTCAGTCCCAAGACCCTAGGATCATGATCTGAGCCGAAGGCAGCTGCTTAACCAATTTAGCAGCTTAGATGTCCCCTTGCCTTCATTTCTGAAGAACAAACTTTTCTGGGTAAATTATTCTTGGTTGGCATTTTTCTTTTTCTTTCATCATTTTGAATATATTATTCCATTGACTCCTGGCCTGAAAGGTTTCTGGTAAAACATCTGTTAATGGCCTTATGGAGGTTTTCTTATAGGAGAGAATTTTTTTCCTTGTTGATTTTTTAAATTAATTAATTAATTAATTCGAAAATTTTATTTAAGGGGTGCCTAGTGATTCAGTTGGTTGGGTGTCTGACTTTGGCTCAGGTCATGATCCCAGGGTCCTAGGATTGAGCCCTGCATCAGGCTTCTTGCTCAGTGGGGGGCTTGCTTCTCCCTCTCCTTCTGCCTGCCACTCCCCCTGCTTGTGTTCTCTCTCTCTAATAGGTGGATAAAATCTTTAAAAAAAAATAAATAAAATTTTATTTATTTAAGTAATCTCTACACCCAACATGGGGGCTCAACCACGACCCTGAGATCAAGAGTTGCAAACTCGGGCACCTGGGTGGCTCAATAGGTTAAAGCCTCTGCCTCCGGCTCAGGTCCTGATCTTAGGGTTCTGGATCGAGTCCTACATTGGACTCTCTGCTCAGTGGGGAGCTTGCTTCTCCCACTGCCCCACCCCCCGCCCTCTCTGTCTGCCTGCCTCTCTGCCTACTTGTGATCTCTCTCTCTCTGTGTCAAATAAAAAAATAAAAATCTTAAAAAAAAAAAAGTTGCAAACTCTTCCAACTGAACCAGCCAGGCACCCCTTCTTGTTGATTTTAAAATTCTCTCTTTATAGGGTGCCTTGCTGGCACAGTCTATAAAGTAGGCAATTCTTGATTTCAGGGTCATGAGTTCATACTGAGCAGTGGGATAGAGTTTACTTAAAAAGATTAAATTCTCTCTCTCTCTCTCTCTCTCTCTCTCTCTTTTTTAAAGATTTATTTATTTATTTATTTCACATAGGGAGAGAGATCACAAGGAGGCAGAGAGAGAGAGGGGGAAGCAGGCTCCCCGCTGAGGAGGGAGCCCGATGCGGGCCTCGATCCCAGGACCCTGAGATCATGACCTGAGCTGAAAGCAGAGGCTTTAACCCACTGAGCCACCCAGGCACCCTCTCTCTCTCTTTTTTAAAGTCAACTCCGTGCCCAGTGTGGAGCCCAGCTTGGGGCTGGAACTCATGACCCTGAGGTCAAGACCTGAGCTGAGACCAATAGTTGGATGCTTAACGACTGAGCCACCCAGCCGCCCCTTAAATTCTCTCTTTGTCTTTGCTTTAGATAGTTTTATTATAATATCTAAGTAAATATCTAAATAAATCTAAATAAGTAAAGTATCTTGGAGAAGACTGTTTTGGATTGGAATTTTCGGGTGTGCTATTACTTTCATGAATTGGGTGTCCAAAACTCTCTCCAGGTTTGGGAAGTTCTCAGTCATTATTTCTTTGAATAAACTTTCTACCCCTTTTTCTCTTTCTGGGATTCTAGGGGTACATAAATTGTTTCTCTTAATGTGTCCCATAAGTTCCATAAGCTTTCTTCATTCCTTTTCATTCTCTTTTTCCCTTTTTTCTCTTCTGACTGGGTAATTTCAAATAATCACTCTTCAGGCTAACTTATTCTTTTGTTTGATCTAGTCCATAAGGTACTTTTAAATTGCCAAATCCAACTAGGTTTGTTTTTGTTTTTGTTTTTGTTTTCATCTTACATAATCTCTTAGCAGCATTTTCTAGGGTAGACTATTCTCCATTTTTTGAAATGTTCTCTTTCCTCGCTTCCGGTTACACAGCCACTTTCGGTCTTGCCCTTTTGGCCCTTCTCTTTTGGTCTCTTTGTCAATTACTTTATTCAGTTTCTGATTATTTAGAGTTCTTTAGGCCTCCTTGCCTTACCTCCTCTCTAAATATATTTTCTTCCTAAATTTTAGTTACTATTATTCTAACAGATTTACAGATTATAATTGCTAGATGAGACCTCTCCTCTGTGTATCCAACTGCCTAATTGATATTTTTTCCTGGAAATCACAGGTTATTCAAGATTTCATTTTTTTTTTGGTTGGTTGTTTTGGTTTTTGTTTGTTTTTTTTTAAGTAAGCTCTAGGCCCAGTGTGGAGCTTGAACCCATGATCCTGAGATCAAGAGTCAAATATTCTATGACTGAGCCAGCCAGGTGCCCCTCAGATTTCACATATTCAAAATTTAACGCTTGCTTTGTAGTCCTCAAATTGCCCTCCCCTAATCTCTACAGTGTTGTAAATGATATCATCATCCCATCCAGTTACCCAAGGTAGACACTGTCCTTGCCTACGTCCGATCGATAAACTATTCCTTTTGATTTTACGTACAAGCTATCTCAAATCTTTCCACTTTTTTTTCTTTCCACTTTTTTTTTTTTATCTTTACTACCATCTCTCCAGTTATAGACTGCATTATTTCTTGTTTGGGTACTATAGTGACTGCCTAATTGATCTTCCCATTTCAATTCCTGCCTCACTCTAATTTGTTCTCCCCATAGTAGCCACAGTAATATTTTCAAAACATTGATCAGACCTTATAACTTCGTTCTTACATAAAATTATTCACTAACTGTCTAATGTGTTCAGGATGAAACCAAGTACTTCAACATAGGCTGGAAGGTTCTGTGTCCCTCTCCCTCCTTCATTGCACTCCAGCTTCACTGGCCTTCTGTCCCTTTTAGATTCATTTGAAAGTCCCACTTTATGGGGTTCCTCGCTGGCTCAGTCAGTTAAGCATCTGTCTTTGGCTCAGGTCATGATCTCAGGATCCTGGGATAGAGCCCTGCATGGGGTTCCCTGCTCAGTGGGAAGCCTACTTCTCCCTCTCCCTCGGCCTGCCGTTCCCCCTGCTTGTGCCCGCACATGAGCTCTCTCTCTGTCAAATAAATAAAACCTTAAAAAAAAGAAAAGTCCTACCTTGTATCTTTTGCCCACATTCCATCTTTCTGAAATAATCTTCTCTTTCATTCTCTGAATGTCCAGTTTCTTCTCATCCTTGAAGTTTCACTTAAATACCACCTTTTTGACCAGACTAACTAAAGTAGGTTACAGCTTTCTGTTTTTTCTTTCTAGCCCATTTATCTTGGTGGGTAATTACACAATTGCTTTATGATTATTTGATTATTGTCTTTATCTATGCTAAATGCTAAATTTCATTAGGACCAAGACTATCTCTGGTATAGATTAGCATTTTGTCCTTGGTACCAGCCCTTGCCCGGTACTCTAAAGCAGGCATTCAGTATTTGTTGAATAAACGGATGTGAACTCTTTTTACATCTCAGGCGCTATTATAAGAGCTTTACTTGTACTTATTTTCATCTCCATAACAATTCTATTGCATAGGTGCTGTTACTGTCCCCATTTTACAAGTAAGGATAGGCAACTTACCCAGAGTCATACAGCTAGTACATGGCCACACCAGAATTAAACCTAAGTGTTTGCAATTTTTTGAGCCTGTGTTTCTTTATTAATTTTTTTTGAGCCTGTATTTTAACCACTTTCTGCTAGTTAATGGGTTCTGTAATCAAGAAAGAGACTTTTGGGGTGCCTCGGTGGCTCAGTTGATTAAGTGTCTGCCTTCAGCTTAGGTCATGATTCCAGGGTCCTGGGATCGAGCCCCGCATCGGGCTCCCTGCTCAGTGGGAAGCCTGCTTCTCCCTCTCTTACTCCCCCTGCTTGTGTTCCCTCTCTTGCTGTGTCTCTCTCTTTCAAATAAATAAATAAAATCTTAAAAAAAAAAAAGTTTTGAAAAAACATTTAGTAAACATTGATTCATTGCCTACTTAATTCCTAAATGAATAGTGAATAATTGAGTGCCTGTATAAAAACTGAATTTCATTTGTAAAATTTAAAAAAATGATTTTTTTGTTGTTAATGCTAGTTGGATTATTATTAAATCATTATTTTATAATTGTAGGATTTGCAAACTGGGAGGGCCAGGCACGCTAACATTTTATCCCTCCCTCCCATTTCAACTACCAAAGATAATACTTGCCTTGCCCTTAAAGAATGTTGGGGTTTGAGGGGTTTCAGTTTGAAGCATTCATCTTCCTCCAGTCCACATGAGAAATAAAAAAATTTGAGAGATAGAAATAAAAACAATACCTTTATTATAAATAACTAATATTTATGAAGATAGCTTATATCTGTGGGCCAGTGGCTTTCTAATACTACCCCAGAATTAACAGATTTATCTACCTAGTTATAGCAGTGATTTAAAAAAAGCAAATGGAAAGCTACGGACTTCCCTGTCTGGTGGCTTACCCCTTTAAAACTTAACCAGTGTGGAAGGGCATCTGGGTGGCTCAGTTGGTTAAGCAACTGACTCTTGGTTTCTGCTCAGGGCATGATCTCAGGGTCTTGAGATCAACCCCCGTGTCAGGCTCCTTGATGAGCGTGCAGCCTGTTTGGGATGCTCTTGTCTCTTTTCCTTTGCCCTTCTCCCCACTCATGCTCTCTCTCTCTAAAACAAACAAGCAAAAAACTTAATCATTGTGGAGTAGCAATGCTGAATGTGTGTAGGTATATCTCATCCTATTGTGCTTGACTTTATTTTGCTCTGCAGTTACTGTATTTTTTAGAAATTGAAGATTTGTGGCAGCCCCGTGTTAAGCAAATTGGCACCATTTTTCCAACAGCGTTTGCTCACTTCATGTCATTTTGGTAATCCTTGCAATTGTTCAAATTTTTTAAATTGTTATATTGTTTATGGTAATCTGTGATCAGTGATCTTTGCTGTTACTATTTTCATTGTTTTGGGGTGCCATGAACCCACGTAAGATGGTGAACTTAATTGATAAATGTTGTGTGTGCTCTGACTGCATCATTGGCTCTTCCCCCATCTCTCTCCCTCTCCTTAAGCTTTCAAATAAGTAAATAAAATATCTTTAAAGGAAGGGTCAAAAAATGACACCCAAGAGGGAGTGGGAGGATGGGTTTTGGGTTTTTTTTAAGATTTTTTTTTTTTTTTTGACAGAGAGAGAGAGATTACAAGTAGGCAGAGAGGCAGGCAGAGAGAGAGGAGGAAGCAGGCCCCCTGCCGAGCAGGGAGCCCGATGTGGGCTTCGATCCCAGGACCCTGAGATCATGACCTAAGCTGAAGGCAGAGGCTTTAACCCACTGAGCCACCCAGGCACCTGGTATTTTTTTTTTAAGATTTTATTTATTTATTTGTCAGGGAGAGCGAGAGAAAGAGAACGCAAGCAGGGGGAGCAGTGGGCAGGGGGAGAAGCAGCTCCCTGCTGGGCAAGGAGCTCGATGTGGGACTCGATCCCAGGACCCTGGGATCATGACCTAAGCCAAAGGCAGACGCTTAACCCACTGAGCCCCAGGTCATCCCTTAGAGATGTTTTAGAAACTGATTTTTCTTTTTTAAATAATTGGGATTAATTGTTGAACTTGCTTATAGTGTGTGAAAGCCATTACTTTTTCAAAGACTTATCAGCGGAAAGGCCGTGAGTATGGGAGCCAGATGATCCTGAGTTAAGAATAAGATTCTACAATTTATTTATTATGTGAATTTGGGAAAGCAGCAGACTCCTTTGAATCTCAGTTTTTGAATCAATAAAAACCAAAATGGAAGTGATACTTGTCTTATTATCTTCTTTGTAAGGATTATATTAGATAACAAAATCCTCTAGGGTTTGGAATATGGTAGATAACCAGCAAATGTTATTTTGCCTTCTCTTTGCCTGACAAAAAGATCAATTAATAGGTCAGTTGCAACTTTCTTGTATTTACTCCTCCAGGGTTTTTTGGTTTTTGTTTGTTTGTTTGCTTAGTTTTGAGATTAACTTGTATAGTCACTTTTGAGAGACTAGGTCGGGGCACTTTTACATTGCCACTGTGAGTTTTTCTTTTGATTTTCTTTTTTTTATGTCATTGTTCTGTTTTTGCATAACATCTTTTTTTTCCCTAAGATTTTATTTATTTTTTTGACAGAGAGAGAGATCACAATCAGGCAGAGAGAGAGGGGGAAGCAGGGGGGATGCAGGGCTCAATCCCAGGACCCTGAGATCATGACCTGAGCCGAAGGTAGAGGCTTAACCTACTGAGCCACTCAGGTGCCTCTTTGCATTACATCTTATGCCTGTTGAAGGCCAGTCTTTTCCTTTAAAGATTTTATTTAGGGACGCCTGGATGGCTCAGTAGCTTAAGTGTCTGCTTAATGTGGTTTCAAACTGAAAACCCCAAGATCAAGACTCGTATGTTCTACTACCTGTGCCAACCAGGCACCCCAGGAATTATTAATTTTTTAGGTGATATAGTGATATTGACATTGTGCTTTGTTCTATAAAAAAGATTTTTTTTTTTTCAGGGCCACCTGGCTGACTCTGTTTGAAGAGCTTGCAACTCTTCATCTCAGGGTCGTGAGTTTGAACCCCACATTGGATGTAAGGATTGTCTAAGTAAATAAATAAATGAAGTTTAAAAAATACTTTTTTCTGGCTTGAATGCTGGACTATTTTAGAATGACATGCTATATTTAGCATTTGCTTTGAAATCATATGGGAAGTGGGGAAATAGAGCTACAGGTGAAGCAGTTTGTCCATGAATAATTGTTGAAGCTAAGTAAGAAGTATGTAAGGATTCATTATGCTCTTTTGTTTACTTTTATGTATGTTTTCCGTTATAAAAAGTAAAAAAAAAAAAAAGAGTTCTTATTAAACTTTGCTTCCTATCCTCTGCCAGGAGTGTCATCTTCTTTTTTTTTAATAGGTAGGATATTAGCAACTTTACCATAACCAGGCTAGTTATTACTTATGGGTATCACTGAACAAAGCTGTCAGAAGTAAGCTTGAGTTGGGGCACCTGGGTGACTCAGTCAGTTAGGCGTCTGCCTTCGGCTCTGGTCATGATCCCGGGGTCCTGGGATTGAGTCCCACGTCGGGCTCCTTGCTCAGCGGGGAGCCTGCTTCTCCCTCTCCCCCTACCCCTGTTTGGGTTCCCTCTCTTGTTGTGTCTTTCTCTGTCAAATGAATAAATAAAATCTTTTGAAAGAAAAAAAAAAGGAGTAAGCCTAAGCAAAGATAGAAAAGGGGAAAAAATGGAGGAAGAAAGGAAGGGAGTAAGAGAAGGGGAGACTAGAGAAAAGGAAAGAAGTCAGGGACAGTAGAAGGTTGCCTTAAAGCTTTAGTCTGTTATTCCCATTCCAAATTTTTTTCTAATTTCACCTCCAAATGATACCTTTAATAGCTAAGTAGGAACCTGAGATACTGTTCTATAAGTTCTGTCAAGATTATTTTGTAATAAGGAAAAAGAAAAATAGCTCTTTTGTTTTAATATGTCAGCTTAAGAGAGTAAGGATTTTCCCTTTTTCTATATTCTTTTAGATGCTACTGTATTATAGTTGTTATATACATAGTATATATTTATGTGACTGTGGATACTGGACCTTGCAGAAATTCTTACATAATCTTACACAATGCTATCCAGACACTGGATAGAATTTTCTTCTTGTCTTCAGAGAAAGACAAATACCATATGATTTCACTCCTATGTGGAATTCAAGAAACAAAATAGATGAACATAGGGGAAGGGAAGGAAAAAGAAAATAAGATAAAAACAGAGAGGCAAATCATAATAGGCTTTTCTTTTAAAAATATTTATTTATTTGACAGAGAGAGAGAGAGAGAGCGCGCGAGCACGCACAAGCAGGGGGAGTGGTAGGCACAGGGAGAAGGAGAAGCAGCAGGCTCCCCCCTGAGCAAGGAGCCCAGATGTGGGGCTTGATCCCAGGACCCAGGGATCATGACCTGAACTGAAGGCAGATGTTTAACCATCTGAGCCATCTAGGCACCCCAAGAGACTCTTAACTCTAGGAAACAAACAGAGTTGCTGGAGGGGAGGTGGGTGGGAGGGGATGGGGTAACTGGGTGATGGGCATTAAGGAGGGCACTTGATGAGCACTGGGTATTATATGCAACTGATGATCACTAAATTCTACCCCTGAAACTAATAATACAGTTATGTTAACTAAATTGAATTTAAATTAAGAATTTAAAAAAAAAGAATTTTCTCCCCCATTTTTGGAGAACTTATTATCCCTTTGTTTATACAGTTGACCCTTGAACAGTGCCAGGGTTAGGGATACCGAACCCCTGTGCAATCGAAAATCCGGGTATAGCTTTTGAATCCCCCAAAACTTAACTACTAATAGCCTACTGTTGATCAGAAGGCTTACCAATAACATAAACAGTTGATTAGTACATATCTTGTTTATGTAGTCTATGCTGTGTTCTCACCATAAAGTAAGCTAGAGAAAAGAAAATGTTATTAAGAATATCATAAGGAAGAAAAAAGACATTTACAGTACTGTACTGTATCAAAAAATATCTGCATATATAGATGGACCCGCACAGTTCAAACCCGTGTTGTTTAAGGATCAAGTGTAATTGGTTTTGGGTAATCAGTACTCAGTTTAGCAACAGGTCTTCACCTTCACCCCTTATCTCCAACCTCTGCCCCGTTCCAAGTGTAGTTTAAGGTCTTGTTTTGATAAAGTAGGTTAATTAACACTTTCCTAAGGACTAGTTTTGTTTAGATCTCTGTCTTTTTGAGATTTAAAGTATTTTAGGAAGTAGAAGATCATGGATCCAGGACTTAGGCTATATAGACTCAAGTGTTTTAATATTATATGCTTTTTTTTTTTTTTAAGATTTTATTTATTCACTTGAGAGAAAGACAGAGCACAAGTGGGAGTTGGAGAGAGGGGCAGACTCCCCACTGAGCCGGGAGTCTGACGTAGGGCTGGATCCCAGGGCTGGATCCCAGGATCATGAGCTGAGTGGAAGGCAGATTCTTAATTGACTGAGCCATCCAGGTGCCCCAATATTCTGTCCTACTTTAAAAAAATAATATGTCAGGTTTTTTTAAAGATTTTATTTATTTATCTGACAGAGAGATTACAGGTAGGCAGAGAGGCAGGCAGAGAGAGGAGGAAGCAGGCTCCATGCTGAACAGGCAGCCCACTGAGGGGCTCTATCCCAGGACCCTGAGATCATGACCTGAGCCAAAGGCAGAGGCTTTAACCCACTGAGCCACCCAGGCGCCCTGTATGTCAGATTTTTAAGAGACTTATTTATTTTAAAGTAATCGCGGGGCACCTGGCTAGCTCAGTTAGAAGAGCTTCTGACTCTTGATCTCGATGTCTTGGGTTCAAGCCCCACATTGGGTGTAGAGAGTACTAAAAAAATAAACTTAAGGGCGCCTGGGTGGCTCAGTGGGTTAAAGCCTCTGCCTTCGGCTCAGGTCATGATCCCAGGGTCCTGGGATCGAGGCCCGCATCGGGCTCCCTGCTTGGCAGGGAGCCTGCTTCCTCCCCTCTCTCTTCCTGCCTCTCTGCGTACTTGTGTTCTCTATCTGTCAAATAAATAAATCTAAAAAATAAATAAATAAATAAAGTAAACTTAAGAAAAAAATCTCTACACCCAACGTGGGGCCCAAACTCAAGACCTGAGATCAAGAGTTGGATGCTCGGGGCGCCTGGGTGGCTCAGTCAGTTGAGCGTCTGCCTTTAGCTCAGGATGTGATCTCCGGGTCCTGGGATTGAGTCCTGCGTTGGGCTCCCTACTCAGTGGGGAGTCTGCTTCTCCCTTTCCCTCTGCCCCTCTGCTTGTTCTCTCTTACTCTCTCTCACTAATGAATAAATNTAATGAATAAATAAAATCTTTTTTTTTTAAGTCTTTTTTTTTTTTAAGATTTTATTTATTTATTTGACACAGAGAGAGAGATTACAAGTAGGAAGAGGGGCAAGCAGAGAGAGGAGGAAGTAAGCTCCCTGCTGAGCAGAGAGCCCGATGTGGATGCGGGGGCTCAATCCCAGGACCTGAGATCATGACCTGAGCCGAAGGCAGAGGCTTTAACCCACTGAGCCACCCAGGTGCCCAAATAAATAAAATCTTTAAAAAAAAGTTGGAGGGCGCCTGGGTGGCTCAGTGGGTTAACGCCGCTGCTTTCGGCTCAGGTCATGATCCCA
>LNAC01000236.1:1894105-1944353 GCA_002007465.1 Ailurus styani
AAAAAAAAAAAAAAAAAGTTGGATGCTCTACTGAATGAGCCAGTCAGGTGCCCCAACTTTCATTTATTCTTAAATAGATAATGGATATATGAACTTGGTATAAAACAAAAGGTTCAGGCAGAGGCTGCTGGGAAGATGGCAGAGTAGGAGGACCCTGGGCTCACCTCTTGCCATGTGGCAACCCAGAGAACAAACTCATTAGCATAAATAACCCAGAAAATGACCCGAAGACCTGCAAAACAGACTCTCTGCAGCCAGACATAGATAAGAGGCCTCAGTGAAGCAGATCACCCCCTCCACTCGCTTCTGGCAAGATCCCATCAGAGCAGTGCCACAAGCCTGGCAGTGTGCAAGCAGCCCAGTCAAGGGTCAGCGTCACTCCAAAGTGAGCCCTATTCCAGGGAGAGGGGAAGATAGCCACACACCAGTCTGACTGTGACCCCAGCAGTGGGTTGGGGGCAGGCAGGTGGTTTGACTGAAGGCCCCCCTGACCAATAAAAGCTTCTCAGGGAACAATACCTGGAAAGGTCTGCAGTTGGGTGTTACTTCATCTCTGGCAAACACCGGTCTTACTCAACTCAAGCCCAAGGCCACCCGGGACTGGCCCACTAACACCACAGGCACCAGATTCTGCCTGCAACAGGCAGAGAGCCATTGCAGACTGAACTGAAGGCAAACACATCCCAGCCACAATAGAACGGTGCACAAACACACAAGGAGACACCCCTGAAGCACCATTTTCTAGTGAAAAGGAGACATTGCACTGTGGGGCACTACAGGACCTCTTTATAAAGCCATTGCTTTCAGGTGTGGGAGATGTAGCTGACTTTCCTATCACAGAGAAACAGATGCAGCAGTAGACAAAATGAGACAGAGGAATATGTCCCAAATGAAAGAGCAGAACAAAATCATAGCAAGAGACCTAAACAAAATGGAGACAAGTAATATATCTGATAGTGAATTTAAAGTAATGCTCATAAAGATACTCACTAGAATTGAGAAAGGATTGTAGGACCTCCATGAGACCCTCCACCAAGAGACAGGAGACCTAAAAAATAACCAATTAGAGATACTGGATTCACTAAGTGAAAATAAAAAGAGACCACCTGGAAAAAATAGCAAACAAGAGGAAGTAGAAGAACAGATCAGCAACCCAGAGGACAGAGTAATGGAATGTAATCAAGCTGAGCAGATGAGAGGGGAAAAAAATACACGAAATGAGAAGAGACCCACGGAACTCAGTGACACTGTCAAACATAACAGTCATGTGATAGGGATCCCAGAAGGAAAAGGGAGCAAGAAAAGAGAGCAGAAGATTTATTTGAAGTAATAATAGTTGAAAACTTCCTGAATCTGGGGAAGGAAAGAGAAATCCAGATCTAGGAGGCATAGAGAACCCCCAACAAAACCAATCCAAAAAGGTCTGTACCGAGACACAAGTAAGACGGCCAAAAGTAGTGATAGAGAATTTTAAAAGCAGCAAGAGAAAGGAAAGCAGTGTTATACAAGGGAAACCCCATAAAGCTATCAGTGGGTTTTTCAGCAGAAATTTTTCAGGCCAGTTGCATGATATATTTAAAGTGCTAAAAGGAAAAAGTCTGCAGCCAAGAATACTCTATCCAGCAAGGCTTTCATTCAGAATAGAAGGAGAGAGAGAGTTTCCCAGACAAACAGCAGTTAAAGGAATTCATGACCAGGAACAAAACCAACCACATCCCAGGTGCCTGGGTGGCTCAGTGGGTTAAAGCCTCTGCCTTTGGCTCAGGTCATGATCTCAGGGTCCTGGGATTGAGCCCCTCATCGGACTCCCTGCTCAGCAGGGAGCCTGCTTTCTCTTCTCTCTCTCTGCCTGCCTCTCTGCCTACTGGTGATCTTTCTCTCTCTGTCAAATAAATAAATAAATCTTAAAAAAAAAAAAAAAACAACCGCGTCCCTATCACACATAATGCTATCAGCCTGTGGGTCCTAAGTTCACAGTCCAGCCACCCCCCTGCCCGAGTCATCATGCACAGCCTGCCACCTGCTCAATGCCAAGTCAACATGCCTTCACCTCAGAATGACAAGGGCTCAAACTGGCACTCTTCCCCTCAAATTCCAGCCCCTGTGCTCAAATTTGTGCACAAAAGTGGGCATAATTATAAGAGCAGAATGAAGCAACCCAAACAGTGACACTAATTCTGTGGAATATATAATGGATAAAAAAAGTGTGCTAGGCCGAGAACATCTCAACAAGCACATCAAAGAACATTACATACAGCATGATTCTGGTTGGTAAAAGAAATAAACCAGGGAGAAGACAAAATCCAGAGAGGGAGACAAACCATAAGAGACTCTTAATCATAGGAAACAAACTGGGGTTGCTGGAGGATCCGGGGTTGGGGGATGGGGTAAGTTGGTGATGAGCATTAAGGAGGACACTGGGTGGAATGAGCACTTGGTATTTCTTTTTTTCAAGATTTTATTTATTTGTTTGAGAGAGAGGGAGAGAGGAAGAGCACACAAGCAGGAGGAGTGGCAGGTAGAGGGAGAGGGAGAAGCAGGCTCCCCACTGAGCAGGGAGCCCGCTGTGGGATTTAGTCCCAGGACTCTGGGATCATGACCTGAGCTGAAGGCAGATGCTTAAAGACTGAGCCAACCAGGCGCCCCTGAGCCCTGGGTATTATGTAAGACTGATGAATCACTGAACTCTACTTCTGAAACTAATAATACACTATATGTTAATTAACTGAATTTAAATTTAAAAAAGAACCCTCCCCCAAAAACAAACAAACCCCCCAAAACCCAAAAGGTTCAAATGGGTATTAATGAAATACAGGAAAAGTCTGTATACCTAGTTCCTTTCTAGTAGCCACAGTTATCCACTGGTTTTCTTGTATCTTTTTAGAGATATTTGTATGAATATTATATTAGTCTTTGTGACATCTTTGTGACTTGTAAAAAGCAGGCTAGAACAAGGATAAGGACTTGATATACCTGATGTATTGCTGGCTGGTTGCCTATATACATTTTATTTTCGTCCGGAAATGGACTAGGCACACATACCTTTCATATCATTGGGTTAGGCCAGTTTCTTCAGGTGTGTAGTATTGCCAGTATTTATTGTTTGGTGAATCAAAAGCATTTCTGTAATGAAAAAAAAAATTCTATAATGACTAGAGGAGCAGAATCTTTTCATGACTTTGAGTCTTAGTAAGACCAGATCCCCGGTCTACCAATCTGGGTATTCTAGTGTGAGGGTGGAAAAGAGGAGTGCTGGTGCTTCCTGATTTCCTGTAGGTTTATGATTTGTTTCTGGCTAAAATGAAATTGTGTCAAATGATGAAAATATGGTAAATGGTGAGGTAGGATAAAAGAGACTATCAGTAGGTGTTCTCTTTTCCTATCTTTTCTTGACCTGAAACAGCTGTACTGTGGAAGAGGCAGATACACTTTTCCTTGAGCCATGAAGATCCAATGATGCTGCTATTCTTGTTCTTTTGCAGTTCCTTCCCAGGCCATATATTTTCCTGAACACAGATGATCCACCAGCCTCGCTGAACAGTGGAGGCGTTGGGTAATGCAGAATAACACTCAGTGGGGGCTAAGTTGTGTTCCACACCTATTCTCCCCAAGCAGTTGGCTGTCCTGTTCTGACTTCAGCTGTTTAACCCTTAAAGATCCTTCTGTCATCCTGAAAAGTTATTAAACTCTTTGCTGTATGTTTCCTGGTACATACGAGGTATTGCCACACTGACATGTACCCACAAACTGGTGACATGGTTGGTTATTACTTGGGTTGCAGGCATGGGCTTGTGCTCCTTAAAACCAATGTGTCTAGTGGCATCTGGGTGGCTCAGTGGGTTAAAGCCTCTGGCTTTGGCTCAGGTCGTGGTCTCAGGGTCCTGGGATCAAGCCCATATCGGGCTTCCTGCTGAGCAGAGAGCCTGCTTTCTCCTCTCTGTCTGCCTGCCTCTCTGCCTACTTGTGATCTCTCTCTCTGTGTCAAATAAATAAAATCTGAAACAAAACAAAACAAAACAAAAAAACCAATGTGTCTAAAAGGGCTCTGGCTCTAGTCGGCTTCTGTAAGCACGTCTATCTATATAAGAGATTTTCCCCTTGCGTATTTGAGTCGTAGTTCAAATACCTTTGTTCCTTCAACGTTCTACACTGACTAGACATTACCAGTTGCCTGGGAACTTAGAACTGTTCTCTTTCCAGAAGGGAGAGAAACAAAGGATATAGAGTCATGTAAAAGGCTATTTTATGTGTTTACTCAGCTGTTTGCACTGGTTTGGATACTTTTAGTATTTGGGTTTTCTGTACCTTGGTTCTGCTTAACAAAAAGCAAAGCGATATAACAGAGGGATTGCTGAAATAAGCCTGAGCCTCAATTTCTAAGTTTCCAAAGAGAATAACACATCCCCTGTTCGACCTCACAGAGTTGTCAGGAAGATCAAATGAAATCGTAAGTGTGAAAGGATTTAAGACACTGTTAAAGTTTAGACAAATCAATAGAGAGCAGAATTCTGTGTTAAATTGTGCCTTGAGGATGTTTGCACAGTGAGAAGGTTTTTTACTCAGTTTTGAAAAAAGCAGAGTTTCTCAAGGGCTTCTGACACAAATCTTCCACCCAAGTCTTTAAGGTAGAATGGTTGGTTCATCATTCAGGGTCCCAAAGGGAAACAGATGGCATATCCAAATTGAGTAATTTGAGAAAGATTTAATGAAGAGACTATTTACAAAGGGGTTTAAGGAAACCAGTGAGAGAGAGCAGAGTACCCTATGGCCAGCAATTACAGAGCCTACATTACCTCATTACTTCTAGATCTAATGAAGCAAAGTACTGAGAGAGATTACCTCAGAATCTGAGAGTAGCTGTATGGAAAGTACTGTGGGCTTCGGTAGTACATAGCCAAATCATGGTGCTTTGGCAGGAGCTAGGGAAATAAATACTCTGATCTCATTCTCCTCCTACCCTTTGATCTCCTACTGGTATACCTCTAGTTAGCCAAATCCAGCTGCAAGCCAGAGGGCAAGGGGACCTGTGTGTGTACTCTATATGGTCAGCTTCCTGGTACACAAAGCAAGGTGGGTAAGAGTGGTGAGTGGATCTGGAAAGGCAAATGGATTCCTGGGCAGTGTGCTGTGGTATATGCTTACCTGCGGATTCTGTAGTTACTGTGGCCGAGGTTTTGTCAATATCAGTTGTATACTTGAGACCCAGTCCAGGCACCACCTGGTCTAAACATGAATAACTCCCTGGAAGCTGTATGGTTGGTGCACCTTACTGTTACCATCTTGGTATTCAGGGATGCAGGAAACAGATTGCTGTTATAGTGGTGAGAGCCGGCAAAGAGGAGGAGGGGATGAGCTGGAGATGGTGTCAGGTTTACTTGAGTTAAGAGGAAGGAGTAGAAAGTGCTGAGTCAGCTTTTAAAACCCGCTATGGTGGGCACATGGTATGTGTTCTCTGGTTCAGGCTCTGTGTTTTCCAGAGATGCCTTTTTGTTTTGTTTTGCTGTTAATATTGTTAATGTTTGTTTTTCTAGAAAAGGGGGATGTAGGAATTATCCCTTTCTTTTTTTTAAGCTTATTTTTTTTATTAACATATAATGTATTATTTGTTTCAAAGGTACAGGTCTGTGTATCATCAGTCTTACACAATTCACAGCATTCACCGTGGCACATACCCTCCCCAGTGTTCATCACCCAGCCACCCCATTCCTCCCACCCTGCCTCCCCTCCTGCAACTCTCAGTTTGTTTCCTGAGATTAAGAGTCTCTTATGGTTTGTCTCCCTCTCTGGTTTTGTCTTGTTTAATTTTTCCCTCCCTTCCCCTGTGATCCTCTGTCTTGTTTCTCAAATTCCTCGTATCAGTGAGATCACATGATAATTGTCTTTCTCTGACTAACTTACTTCACTTAGCATAATACCCTCTAGTTCCATCCATGTTGTTGCAAGTGGCAAGATTTCGGGGGTTTTGATGGCTATGTAATATTCCATTGTACATATATATACCACATCTTCTTTATCCATTCATCTGTTGATGGACATCTAGGCTCTTTCCATAGTTTGGCTATTGTGGACATTGCTGCTATAAACATTGGGGTGCACGTGCCCCTTTGGATCACTACATTTGTATCTTTAGGGTAAATACCCAGTAGTGCGATTGCTGGGTCATAGGGTAGCTCTATTTTCAACTTTTTGAGGAACCTCCATATTGTTTTCCAGAGTGGGTTACACCAGCTTGCATTCCCACCAACAGCGTAGGAGGGTTCCCCTTTCTCCACATCCTCGCCAACACCTCTCATTTCCTGACTTGTTAATTTTAGCCATTCCAACTGGTGTGAGGTGGTATCTCACTGTGGTTTTGATTTGTATTTCCCTGATGCCAAGTGATGTTGAACACTTTTTCATGTGTCTGTTGGCCATTTGGATATCTTCTTTGGAAAAATGTCTGTTCAAGTCTTCTGCCCATTTCTTGATTGGAAAAGCTTATTATTATTATTATTATTATTATTATTATTATTATTATTATTATTATTATTGTAATCTCCACAACCAACATGGGGTTTGAACTCAACGCTGAAATCAAAAGTCGCATGGTCTTCCAACTGAGCCAGCCAGACACCCTGGAAATATCCCTTTCTTGCTCTGATATGATTTAATGGTTGTTCTATATTTCCATTTGAATTTCAAGAAAAACATATTAATCTTAGGACTTTTCTATCTGGAAATGAAGTAGGCTGATGCCAACCTAAGCTGAATTCTGTGCTAGTTCATGTTAGCCTGTCGTTGTCTAGTATCTTAAGATGTTTTTAGTGGTTAGAATGCCCTCTTCTCTCCACCTATCCCCATCCCCCCCCTTTTTTAAAGATGTTATTTATTTATTTGACAGAGACACAGTGAGAGAGGGAACACAAGCGGGGGAGTGGGAGAGGGAGAAACAGTCTTCCTGCCAAGCAGGGAGCCCAATGTGGGGCTCAATCCCAGGACCCTGGGATCATGACCTGAGCTGAAGGTAGACGCTTAACGATTGAGCCACCCAGGGCCCCCCTCCATCAAATTCTTTTAAAATATTATTTATTTGTTAGAGCAGAGCCACTGAGAACATGATGGGGGGAGGGCAGAGGGAGAAGCAGGGAGCCCAGTGTGGGGCTCTATCCCAGGACCCTGGGATCATGACCTGAGCTGAAGGCAGGTGATTAAACAACTGAGCCACCCAGACTCCCCACTAATCTACTTTCTGTCTCTACAGACTTGCTTATTCTAGACATTTCATATGAATGCAATCGTGCAATTTGTGCTCCTTTGTGACTGACTTCTTTCATTTTGTGTGTTTTGAAGTTTCATCGATGTTATTGCATATATCTGTACTTCATTCCTTCTTACAGCTGAATAGTAGTTTTCTGTATGGATATACTAACCTTTATCCATTCATTAGTTGATGGACATTTGTGTTGTTTCCACTTTTGGCTATTATAAGTAATGCTGCTAAGAAATTTGTGTACAGGTTTTGTGTGGACATATGTTTTCAGTTCTCCTGGGTACAGACTTTGGAGTGGAATTGCTGGGTCATATGACAACTCTGTGTTTAATCATTTTAGGAACTGTCAAACTGTCTTCAAAGTAGCGTATCATTTTATATTCCCACCGGCAGTGTAGAAGAGTTCCAGATTCTTCACATTGTTGCCAACACTTGTTATTGTTGATCGTAGATAGCGTCCAAGTTACTTTTGATTAAAACCATAATCTTTTTATTATAGCCATCCTAGTGGATGTGAAGTGGTAACTCGTTATGATTTTGATTTGCATTTCCCTATGGCTCCCCATTAAAAGTTTAATATCCTACACATCCTTTAAGATACAGCCGTCTTTTTTGAGAGACTTTTCCCTCAGGAATTAACTGTCTTTTCTTTCATTCGCTTATACAATTTTGCTTGGATCCCCATTAGCACACATATTTCATTCTGCTAGTTATCTAGATTGTAAACTCTGGTTTGTGAATTCCTAAATGACTCCTTGTGGGTGTGTGTTTAAATTTATTATGAAATATTTCACTCCTACTCTTAGGCATTTGTGAGTCCCCACTGCATCACGTAGGGCTTGCATGTAGTTGATATTCAGATATTTACTGAATGACTCAAATAGTGCAAAGGGTCTCATGAGTGATTATTAAGAGGTCTGTTATTTCTGAGAGAAAGTGAGCTTTCTCTTATTAGGACATATTGTGATGAAACCAGGAGAATAATGTATTTTAGACAAAAATGTTCAGATATGGGGATGCCTGGCTGGCTCAGTCGGGAGAGCATGCGGCTCTTGATCTTGGAGTCATGAGTCCGAGCCCCATGTGTGGAGTAGTGTTTACTTAAAAAAAAGAATTTTTAAAAAAATTTCAGATAGGGGGTGCCTGGGTGGCTCAGTCAATTAGGCATCTCCCTTCGGCTCAGGTCTTGGTCCCAGGATCCTGGGATCGAGCCCTGCATCAGGCTTGCTGCTTAGCGGGAAGCCTGCTTCTCCCTCTCACACTCCCCCTGCTTGTGTTCCCGCTCTCGCTGTGTCTCTCTCTGTCAAATAAATAAAATCTTAAAAAAAAAAGTTCAGATTTGTTGTATGTCTGAGAGACCACTGGCCCCAGGAACATGTCTTCTAGATCATCCATATCCAAGTTTCAACAGGAATTTTGATGTCAGGCCACTGGATATTACATCTGTGAGATTGTTTTTAGGGGTTTATTAAAATGACACAAGATTAGCAAATCCCCTAGGTTCATTTTACTCCATTTAGCAAATATCCATGGCTGTATACTATGTGCCAGGAACTTAGCTAGCTCGGCCCTAGACATGGGATGGGGTTTTCTCCTGCTCTGATGGTAATAAGTAAAGCTAAAGGCCTAGGATGGGGATGACCTTGATGGCAAATGAATGGGTACAGGATTTTTGAGTTTTATTTTATTTTATTTTAAAGATTTTTTGTTTATTTATTTGACACAGAGAGAGAGATCAGATCACAAGTAGGCAGAGAGGCAGACAGAGAGAGAGGAGGAAGCAGGCTCCCCACTGAGCAGGGAGCCCGACTCGGGCCTCCATCCCAGGACCCTGAGATCATGACCTGAGCCGAAGGCAGAGGCTTTAGCCCTCTGAGCCACCCAGGCGCCCAGATTTTTGAATTTTATTAAACCATGCAAAATAAATACTTGATCAGAATCTAATTTTCAGAATAAAGACAATATTTTATTACATTATGATTTAATTAACAAGTAGCTTATCTTACTGGATCATTCTTTTAAAGAGCTGATGAAAACTTAGTGATTTGGAAAGTCGGAATTATATTATCTCTACCGTTATGATCTCTTGAAAGAGAACAAAAGGAAGAACGCTGTCGTGTCTTTCAGTTTCCTATAACTCAGCAAGACAGGAGGTATAAAACTCCCGCTATAGCAAGAAGAGAGTTTGATTTTTTTTTTCCTGGATGAAGATGGAGTTACACATTTCTGTGTCCGCATCCTACGAGCCCTTCCCCTGGTATTTATCCCCAGATATTCTTATGGGATATATCACAGTGTATTCTCTGCACATCCTTTAAACACTGCCCCACCAATCTTTAGGCTTTTTCCTACCTCCCTTCATGTCTAATATCTCCTAATAGTCTCACCACCTCTGGTCTCCCACTTTGATAATGCAGCTGAGATACGTGGTAACCTTTCTCTGTTTATAATCCCATTAATGTTTCCCATTCACTTCCAGAATTAAATCTCCTTCCTAAGAATACCAATACCTGTACTCTTCTACTGGATAACTTTACGTATTCCTTTGATATGTAATATGCTACCATCCTTTATTTCTGAAGGCAGATTTAATAATCTCAGGCATCTAAGATTCTAGGCTTAATGTGAGGTCCCTTGTTTAGAGAGTTCACATCTTGGAATTCTAGGGCATAGTACAGTTCCAAGTCCTGTTCTCAATGGCCACTAATCCAATTGACTTCAGGAATTCCACCTACATGAATATGAACCAAGGTTATATGTAAAAACCTGCCAGTTTGGGCGCCTGGGTGGCTCAGTGGGTTAAAGCCTCTGCTTTCGGCTCAGGTTATGATCTCAGCGTCCTGGGATCGAGGCCCGCATCGGGCTCTCTGCTCAGCGGGGAGCCTGCTTCCTCCTCTCCCTGTCTCTCTGCCTGCTTCTCTGCCTACTTGTAATCTCTCTCTCTGTGTCAAATAAATAAATAATATCTTTAAAAAGAAAAAACAAAAACCTGCCAGTTTTTCTTTTTCTTCTAGGAGCAAAACACAACCACATGTCATTCAAAGGGATGTAGTTAACTGATAGGTGCTGTAATAGATTTCTATTCCTTCCTGAAAAGAACCTTGTGTAGTACTAACTCAGCCATTTCCACTTCTCTAATAACCCTGGACTTGACCCTCACACTAAAATGACATTTTTTAGGACAAAGTGATTAAAAGCAAATTAGCTTTAATATTTAGAGTCTGCTTCGGTTTATGAAATCTGCCATAGTACAGGAGGATTAAAGGAATATCTTGCCCTTCAGTTTCTAGCCCAGGCCCTGGCAGAGGACCAGTGACCTCAGAGAACCATTTCGGTAGGAGTCAGGAGAAACAGTACTGCCCTGTCCTTCCCTCACCCCGTTAAGAATATCCCAGTTCTTTGTACCGTTGTACATACTCCCCTTTTCTCTTTTACATACATAGGTAAACATGAATTTTTAGCTTATAGTTGTTATTATGTCCGTCCAAATAGTTTCTTTTGTGAAGCCAGACAGACTTAGGGGCTCTCTCGAGTTATTTATTTATTTATTTATTTATTTATTTATTTATTTATTTATACATATATACATACATACATATATACAATTTCTCTTTGGAGCCAAACCTATGTGGCAATATCAGAAGCTGCATAGGAATATCAAAAGATAAAAGTTGGTGTTTTTTTTTTTTTTTTAACCATATCTTTTTTCCTAGGACTCTTTCTGGCCTTGCAGCAAGTTTATTATCAACTAAGTCATATTTTTAAGTTAACAGCTAAGATCTTAGTATTAAAACCAAGGTTATAGCTATGTAGGAAACCAGTAATGTCTTTTCAGTTTATCTCTTTCCTCAGTAACCCTTGTGTTCTTGTTTGGACAGTCCTGGGATCTTTGATAGTTTCTCTTAGAGATGTTCTCTCACATAGGGAAAGGGGATAGATAAACTCAGGCAAATGGCCTCATGCTACTGGAGACACTTTTTCTGTCACTGTTGTTGTTAACGTCATCGTCATCATCATTATCACCCCAGGCCTAGAGTTGCCATTCAGGAGAAAAAGTTTGGCTTTCTCAGCCAAGGGTAAATAATAGTAATTCCTTGGAGACAAGAAAGACATGTATTAATGAATGATCTTTAGCAGTAATCTTCTTATTCTGACCTTGGGAATAATCATGATTAGAATATAGGTCACAGGGGCGCCTGGGTGGCTCAGTGGGTTAAAGCCTCTGCTTTCGGCTCAGGTCATGATCTCAGGATCCTGAGATCGACCCCGGCATCAGGCTTCCTGCTAGGCAGGGAGTCTGCTTCCTCCTCTCTCTCTGCCTGCCTCTCTGCCTACTCATGATCTCTCTCTCTCTCTGTCAAATAAATAAATAAAATAATTTAAAAAAGAATATAGGTCACAGTCTTTTTTTTCATTAAATAAGTTCTTTTTTTTTAAGATTTTATTTATTTATTTGACAGAGAGAGAGAGATCACAAGTAGGCAGAGAGGTAGGCAGAGAGAGTGGAGGAAGCAGGCTCCCCGCTGAGCAGGGAGCCCGATGCGGGCCTCGATCCCAGGACCCTGAGATCATGACCTGAGCCGAAGGCAGAGGCTTTAACCCACTGAGCCACCCAGGCGCCCTATAGGTCACAGTCTTGAATGTACTTTAAATCAGGTGGTAAAATTATGATATTAATGATAATGGAGGGGGCCTGGACCAGCTAGTATTTTATTTATTTTTTTATTTTATTTATTATTTTTTTATTTTTTTAAGATTTTATTCATTCATTTGACACAGAGAGATTACAAGTAGGCAGAGAGGCAGGCAGAGAGAGAGGAGGAAGCAGGCTCCCTGCTGAGCAGAGAGCCCGATGTGGGCCTCGATCCCAGGACCCTGGGATCATGACCTGAGCCGAAGGCAGCGGCTTTAACCCACTGAGCCACCCAGGCGCCCTATTATTATTTTTAAAGATTTTATTTATTTGATGGAGTGAGAGAGCACAAGCAGGGGGAGCAGTAGAAGGAGAGGGAGAAGCAGGCTCGAGCAGGGAGCCCAATGATGCGGGATTTGATTCCAGGACCCTGGGATCATGACCTGAGTCAAAGGCAGACGTTTAACCATCTGAGCTACCCAGGTGCCCCGGTATTTGATTATTATTGCAGATCTAGTAATTCAATGGAGATTTCAATGTCATTCTTTTTTTTTTTTTTTAAGATTTTTATTTATTTATTTATTTCACAGAGGGAGAGAGATCACAAGGAGGCAGAGAGGCAGGCAGAGAGAGAGGGGGAAGCAGGCTCCCCGCCGAGCAGGGAGCCCGATGCGGGCCTCGATCCCAGGACCCTGAGATCATGACCTGAGCCGAAAGCAGAGGCATTAACCCACTGAGCCACCCAGGCGCCCTCATTCTTTTTTTTTAAGATTACTTATTTATTTATTTGAGACAGAGAGAAGGGGGGGAGGAGCAGAGGCTGAGGGAGAAGCAGACTCCCCATTGAGCAGGGGTGGGGGGGCCCTGGTCCCAGGATCCTGAGATCATGACCTGAACCAGAGGCAGACACTTAACAGACTGAGCCACCTAGGCACCCCTTCAAGGTCATTCTTAAAATGAGTACTGCCATTTCTAGAGCTGAATGTATGACTTTAGGTTTATTTGTCCTATTTTTGTCTTGTCTAAAAGTTCCTTTAAAATATACACATGCCCAATGCACCATCCTGCCCTTATTGACTGTATCACATGACTGTCACCGTCATCACATGGCTGATCTTTATTGCCACCGTCACATGGATTGTTCCATATGGGAAATCCTAGTGGAAGTGCTGGCAAAGAGAAGGGGGACAGGGATGGGAACTGTAACGGGTATGTGAGAGCCATAGCAGGTCATGAGTCTTTGAGCCCTCTCAGAATGTGGTCTTGGGTCTCTTCTCTGCCACAGTATACAGACAAGGGATAAAGTGTGTTTGTGTAAGTGAGTGCACATTTTTTTGCGTATAGTGATAAAGATAGGAAAATTCCCTTTTCAACCTATTTTAGCCCAAGCAAAGATTTTATTTTATTTTTACTATTTTTAAAGATTTTATTTATCTGACAGAGAGAGATCACAAGTAGGCAGAGAGAGACCGGGAAGCAGGTTCCCTGCTGAGCAGAGAGCCCAACCCAGGGCTCCATCCCAGAACCCTGAGATCATGACCTGAGCTGAAGGCAGAGGCTTTAACCCACTGAGCCACCCAGGCACTCCCAGAGATTTTATTTTAAAGTTTGCTCAAGGGTACCTGGGTGGCTCAGTGGGTTAAAGCCTCTGCCTTCAGCTCAGGTCATGATCTCAGGGTCCTGGGATTGAGGCCCGAATCAGGCTCCCTGCTCGGCAGGGAGCCTGCTTCCTCCTCTCTCTGCCTGCCTCTCTGCCTACTTGTGATCTCTCTCTCTCTCTCTCTCTCTCTCCCTGTCAAATAAATAAATAAAATCTTTAAAAAAAATAGTTTGCTCAAGGTCAGGAGCATAAAATAGAAGAAGCACATTTCACATTAATTAAGATTCTTTGTGGGGAAAGATTTCCTCGCTTTGATATTCATGTTTCTCTTTTTCTTCTGTTAGTATTGCTTGCCCTCAGCACTGCCCCCAAAAAGAGAAAGAGGGAGGAAAAACCTGGAGATGAGACTAGCATTTGAGAGGGAAGTAATTCCAAATAGATTAATGTTATAAAGTGCTTTAAGCCTAGGGAGAGCTGGAATATGAGTATGGTATAGTAAAATGCATTATATTATAGGTAACTATGCAAGTTTAGAGTATTATGAACCCAGTATAAATGTAAACACTAAAAGCCTGATTAGAACATAAGGATTTAAAATATCCATGAGGAATGGATCCATGTTCCAGCCAAATTGGTGTTTGCCTCTAACGGAAGTACCTTAAAATTGTAGCAGAGTCTGGTTGCCTGTCCTCCTCTCACTAGTCAAAGATAAGGGATGCTTTGTTCCAAATCTTGGGTTTCCTTGATCTTAATGTATCTATTGTTCATTCACTTAAGCTTTTAAAAATCTGTAAGTAACTTAGGACTAAATCCCTATTAGTATGGTAACAAGTTTCAGTTTTTACTGGTAATTAGTGTTTTTACATGGTTATTAGTATTTCATTTTATTTGTCTAAGTTTGCAATAATGTTCAAGCTCCTACAGGGATTTCGCAGTTCTCATATTCTACAGTGTTTGAATCATCTATGTTAAACTTATTTATACTTTCATGATTTGATAAAATTTTATTATTTTGTCTTCATCATTTTTAAATAGAACTTAGATTTTATTAGCCCTGTCTCATTACAGAGGTTACTTAAGAGGCATACACCGTGTTCTCCAGTATCAGTATGATAAAAACATTCTACTAAACAAAGTACCTTTTTTAAAAACCTTTAACAAGCTTATTTTGGCCTCTTATTATTCATGACAGATAGGTGAGATAGTTATATGTGTTCTTATTCTATGACAGAGGGGAATTCCTTTAGTTTGTTTTGTTTTTACTCTCTGTCAATTGCTATTAAAGTTTGGAATCCTTCTTTCCAAGGAGCCAGGATCTTCCTCACTCTCCAGTATCTAAATGTATAATCTTCTGACCTTCTATTCCTCCTGTCTCTCTGCAGCCATATGTGTCGTTGTCTCAGCAGATGGCACCACCTAGTCCAAGCAGCAGTACCCCGAACAGCAGCAGTGGGAACAATGGAAATGACCAGTTGAGCAAAACCAACCTCTATATCCGGGGATTGCAGCCGGGCACTACTGACCAGGACCTTGTCAAATTGTGCCAGTCGTAAGTCGGGGAGCATGTGGGTAGGCTTTGAGGGCCGGTAGGGATTTGGTGATACTGGCTTCTGGCCAGATACTTGTGTCCTGAAATGCAGTGCTGTTTGTCACAAGATTTCTTAGCAGCCCCTCTTAAAGAAATTCTACCTGCTACTAATATATAAAGCCTTTATATGTTTCTCTGAGGAAAGTGAGGATGGGGCTGGCCTTTGAAGCCTGGTCCGTGACTGTTTCCAGTGTGCTCCCAGAACTGATGGTCTTTGTGGAGAGATTCTTGTCCTTACAGCTCAAATAGCAATGCTCAGTGTCCTGGGCGCCTGGGTGGCTCAGTTGCTTAAGCATCTGCCTTCGGCTCAGGTCATGATCCCAAGGGTCCTGGGATCGAGGCCCACATCAGGCTCCTAATTCATCGGGGAGCCTGCTTCTCCCTCTGCCTGCTGCTACTCTTGCTGTGTTCTCTCTCTCTCTCACAAATAAATAAGTGAATGAAACCTAAAAAAAAAAAAAAAAAAAAGGAAATGCTCAGTGTCCTTAAAGATACTGATTAGAAGGCAGTGAGAGCTGGCAGTAGGGATAGAAGAAAGTGGAGCTAGCCAATCGAATTTTATACTTAGGAGAGTTTCTGCTGACAGAGATAATCCCAGTGACCCAGAGGAGCTCTCGAATTATCAGATAAAGGAGCAGGTGCAGAAAGAGGCTGTCGCTCTGCATCTACCCCCTGCAGACCTTTTGGGGTTCTTCACAGTAGATTTGAGTCATGAGGTGGAGATAAGTACTGTGGAATTAGTCCCGTTGGGAATGCTGGAAAAATGGCAAGAGTCCAAAGATGCCAGCTTAGTGCCGTTGAGCAGAAAAATGTTTTGAATGATACATTTGGGCAGATGGTTAGAGGAAGAAGTTTGGGGGTGGAGAGGGGAAAAATTGAGTTTGGGTAAGTGAATGGTAGAAGAAATAGAAATAGGAACCTTAGACTGTGTAATTACCATCTTTTAAAACTTTTTATTGATATTTAACAACATAGAAAAGTGCACAAATCGTAAGTGTATATACAGCAGTGACGTCCCAAAGTGAACATACCCTGGTAACCAGGTCAAGAAATAGAACATTACCAGCTCTTCTGAAGCCCACCTCTCAGTTTCTGTCCTCCCTACCCCCAACCAATCTACCATTTGGATTCTAAATAATTGCTTGGTGTGGTTATTTGAACTTCATGGAAAGACAGTGCTGGAGCGTACATGCCCTTCTGTATCTGGCTTCTTTTTGCTCAGTGTTATTTGTGAGATTCCTCTACATCATTGCACGTAGCAAAACTTTGTTTATTCTTATTGCTTTATAGAATTCCTTCAGGGCACCTGGGTGGCTCAGTTGTTAAGCTTCTGCCTTCTGCTCAGGTCATGATCCTGGGGTCCTGGGATCAAGTCCCGCATTGGGCTCCCTGTTCAGCGGGAAGCCTGCTTCTCCCTCTTCTACTCCCCCTGCTTGTGTTCCGTCTCTCTCTGTCAGATAAATAAATAAAATCTTAAAAAAAGAAAAAAGAAAAAAGAATGCCTTCATAGGAATATACCATAGTTTATTTACCCATTCCGTTGCTGGACATTTGAATTGTTTCCAGTTTGTGACCATTGTCAATATGAATAGGGCTGCCATGAACTTGCCCATGGCTTCTGGTACGTATGTGTACACATTTATATTGGGTATATACCAGGAATAAGACTGCTGAGTCACAGGATATGCATATGTTCAGCTTTTGTAGATACTAGTAAATGATTCTCTGAAGTGGTTAAACTAATCCAAACTCCTCCAACAGTATATGTAAATTCCCGCTGTTCCAAATTCTGGAAAGGCAGAACATTTTGCCCCCAAAATGTAGTTGTAGGAGTCATCAGAGATATTTTTTAAGTCCCTTATTCTTCTGAGGTTTGGTCCATGCAAATCACGTGGATTTTTGCTAGTGCTCGGCTGCACAAACTGTCTCTAAAGGTTAGGCATTTGTGGGCACCTGGGTGGCTCAGTGGGTTAAAGCCTCTGCCTTCGGTTCAGGTCATGATCTCAGGGTCCTGGGATCGAGGCCCGCATCGGGCTCCCTGCTCGGCGGGGAGCCTGCTTCCTCCTCTCTCTCTGCCTGCCTCTCTGCCTACTTGTGATCTCTCTCCGTCAAATAAATAAATAAAATCTTAAAAAAAAAAGGTTAGGCATTTGTGTAAAACTTGTTTCTTTCCCTCAGCTCATCCTGCTAGAAGAGTATTTAAATGAAAGTGAGGGGACTTAGTCTAGGACTAGTACTTTTTTTTTAAGATTATTTATTTGATAGAGACACAGCGAGAGAGGGAACACAAGCAGGGGGAGTGGAGAGGAAGAAGCAGGCTTCCTGCCAAGCAGGGAGCCCGACACGGGGTTCCATCCAAGGTCTCTGGGATCATGACCTGAGCCAAAGGCAGACTCTTAACCCACTGAGCCACCCAGGTGCCCCAGGACTAGTAGTTTTTGAGGGGATTGGGAATTGGCAGAAATGTTGATTTATGAGGGAAAAGACTCTCATCTAAGTCTAGTTCCTTGATTTCTGCACCCTGTGTTTCTTGTCCTGAATATAATGTGCTACAAAAATTCTCTCCCTCCCCAAGACAGAGGAAAACTGAGTTCTACTTCACTGTACTTTTAGACTTTCATTTTGCTCTTCCCAGCGGTTGCCTTACCTTTGACCGTGTCTGAAGGAATGAGAGTAGTTAGGGTCAGGATGTGGGCTAGAGCCCAGGAGCCCGATAGGGGACCATGGAGAAGTAGAAATGAGGCAGGGAAAGACTAGGTGGTAGATGAATTATGACAAAAAAAGAGGCTGAGAAGAGAAATGGCTGGAACCCGTATGGCTGCTCCTGCATAGAGGGACTTCCTGGTTTTGGCCAAGTTGTGTCTCCAGGTTGGAGAGGACGTGAGTGTTGCTGGATGTTAAACCCTGCTGGACAGGCAGAAGAGGCAGGGAGTCTGGGACTGGAGCCCCTGGTTCTCTGGAGGGGCTCCTTCCTCTGAGGAGGAAGCTGCAGTGGAAACTCTGGACTCGAAATCTCAACCCGCTCAGACCACGGCAAGCTCCACCCTGGGGCCTTGATAAGGACAGCAGCATACACGTCCTCCCGCAGGCCTCACGCATCCCTTCTCTTGCCTACATCTGGGAAGGAATCCAAATAGGTGGCCCTGAGGGGCTAGGGTCGCCACATTCATCCCTACCTCCCTTTTAGTGTGTTCTTTTCCCAACCTCCAGACCACTGCTTGGCTTAGCTTGTCGAATCCATTGGATGACAGAAGCCCCACCAGAAAAGTCAGCGAGAGGCTGCCAAGGAGCAAAACAAATATATCAATCATCATATGTTCTTTAGGGATGAGAAAGGGAAAAAAAAAAAAAACCCAACGCTTGTTTGGGGGATTGGTCTCTTATTCAGTCTCTGCCAGCTCTTTTCAGTTAAATCCTGTACTTCTGATTCTGTTAGTGATTTCTGTCCTGTATCTTTAATATTTTCACCTTTCTAGAGTGGAATGTAGAGACTGCTTCCTAGTGGAACACTTCTAGTATAGTCCTGACCTGTGGTACCACACTGCTCAAGTTCGGGAAACTCCACATGACTCTGTGGTCAAAGGATAATTTTCAAAAAGTTGAAAAACATGATTTCCACAAATATAGGTAAACACACGCTCAAGATTTATTTCATTCACTAATAAGGGACCAACAGGTTGATAAAATGGGTTCAAAGAGTGTTTGAGGGATTGAGTGTAGGTACTGAAGAAAGACTGTTGGAATAAGATTGCTAGGTTATATACAAAACTGGTTCATATCCTACAGGACATTATAAAACAGTAACCTGGGTGCCTGGGTGGCTCAGTGGGTTAAAGCCTCTGCCTTCAGCTCAGGTCATGATCTCAGGGTCCTGGGATCAAGGCCCGCATCAGGCTCTCTGCTCGGTGGGGGAACCTGCTTCCTCCTCTCTCCTCTCTCTCTGCCTTGCCTGCCTCTCAGCCTACTTGTGATCTCCCTCTCTCTGTCAAATAAATAAATAAAATTAAAAATAAATAAAACAGTAACCTTTGGGATTCTCTTTTTTACTGGATGGAAATTATTGGCATTGGGGCACTGGGCGGCTCAGTCTGTTGATCATCCGACTCTTAATTTTGGCTCAGGTTGTGGTCTTGGAGTCATGGGATTAAGCTCCATGTTGGGCTCTGCTCACTATGGAATCTGCTCGTCCCTCCCCTTTTGCTCCCCTCCCCCAAATAAATAAACAAAATCTTTTTTAAAAATTAAAAAAAAAAAAAGAAATTTGCATTTCTACTGGACAAAATCTACAAGTTAATGTGTATCTTCGCAAGGTCTGGACTCTAATTAGTAGTAAATAGTAAGTCAAACATAGAAACATCCCCCTAAATAATGAACTATATTTCAAATGGGCCTTTAAGACAGTGTTCCAGAATGACATTGAAAAGATATGCAATCTTCATTTTGTCTTATCATCATGTTTTGGGTAATTTTCCTAACACTGTTGTTGTTACTGGTCTTATACCCATTCATCTCCCTAACATGCTCAGGTCTTGATAGTGAGAAATAGAAGTCTTAGAATAAAGCAAAGCAGGAGAGAGAACCACTTGCATTAAGGTTGAGGTTTCTTGAATATAATAACAACAATAATAGCAGTTAAGAACTTCTAAGTGTTTACCATGTGGTAGACATTAGTGCTTTATACTCATGAATTCATTGCATATTCTCAACAATCTGGTCTCTACAGATGAAGAGACCGAGGCCCGGGAAAGTTAAATGACTTGTCCAAGATGGTGGGTAGCTACAAGGTGGCAGAACCAGGATTTGAACAAATGCAGTTTGGCTCGGGTTAGGGAATAGGGTGTCAGAGAAGAGAAATGTCTATAGGTTTTTCCTAGGAGGAATGGTGTTTCTCCGAAAGAAAATAAGTAATTATTAAGGATTATAGTTAGTCCAAAAGGAATTCCAGCCAGAGCTCTGCCCATACACACACTTTGTGGACATCACCAAGCTTCTTTCTCAGAAGATAGTAGTCTCTTTCCAACGCATACCTGAGTCTTAGTTGGGGAAGAAGAGAGAAATGTGTTGATATTGTAAAGGATTATAGTTACCTTATTTCTTGTAGGCATCTTTGGAGAATAGGTTTGTATGATAAGTATGAATTTTAAATTCATTTCTTGTTTTTGTTAAGGTTTAAGTGGGAACAGTTGTGAAGAAAGGGCATGGACTCATTCAGATAGCTCAGTCTCTGTCCTGTTCCAGATCCCTGCCCCTACATCATCACTCTGCATTTTCTTTCCCCTTAGGTATGGCAAGATTGTCTCCACTAAGGCCATACTGGACAAGAGCACGAACAAATGCAAAGGTGAGGGAACTGCTGTCTTTGGTGATGGAGAGGGAGAGCGAGGCCACGCCTTGCCCCTGCTCTTTACCACTCAGCGCTCTAGGACCCAGTGCCGGGGAGAAGTCTCTAAGGTTTTCAGGCTTAAAAGACTAGTAGATATTGAGATTGTTTGGTGACCAGACAGCTAGAGCTGAAAATGCTATTCTCGGGACCCAATGCTAGGAGCCTGCACAGAGTGCCTGTGAGTCAGCCCCTTGGGCTTACTTTGGACTTCATCTTTCCATGAAGATTCCACCGATTGGAGGGTCGGTATGGGTAGGTAAGATAATTTCTACTTAGAAAGGCCTGTAAATGCCTTGTGGTGGTGACAGTGGTGAAGTGACCTGGTGGTTATTACTTTGTAAGGATGAATAGCTTTTTGAGGTTTTGAATAGCTCTGGGTGGGGATGAATAGTGGAAGGAGGGAAAGGGCAATCCGTTGGGGTGGGCTGGGGCTCTTAGCAGGCGGCTGGCTATCTGCAACGGAGAGGCCCTATTCCCTAAATGCCTGGCGTTCCTGGGATGTGGCTAGAAGACAGGAAAGAGTTCTGTTAGGGATGGGGGCTGCATACTGTTAAAAGACCCTAGTTTCTGAAACTTCTTGATTTCTTAGTGGGGAGGGAAAAAGCCAAGAATACCACAAGGACTTCATTGCCCTTGGCATTCTGAGCTGTAAAATAGACCAAATCTCCTGGGGTTTGAAGAGCACACAGATAACCACCTGAAACCTCTTAATTTCTCTCTCTCCCTACCACTTCTGTTCCATGGATCCTAACTCTTCCTCTGTCTCCTGAAAAGCCTGGGCCTCCCACCTCCCTCACACCCCCACCTCCCAGTGATGCTGTTTCCCTGTTCCAGGCTATGGCTTTGTGGATTTTGACAGCCCTTCAGCAGCGCAGAAAGCTGTCACGGCACTGAAAGCCAGTGGTGTACAGGCACAGATGGCAAAGGTGAGCTTTCTGCCCACGTGCGTTCCTCAGAGGCATGGTGGTTAACCCCAGAGGTCAAGTTCTAGGGCTTCCAGAGGGTCTAAGACCACGAATTTGATGAGTAAGGGGTACCTGCTGTACTTTTTGACTCTATCTGGCCAAAGGCAGGCCGGGCCAGGGTCCCACTCAACACCCCTTGGCTGCCAGAGGAAGTTCTTCAAACTCTGTGGCTGTAGCTCTGGAGACTCTGTTCCTTTCATCAAGTATTATAACGTAAGCAGGTGAGAGGGTCAAGAGGCTTCCCTTTCTCTTGCTGTTTCTCCATTTCCACCCTGGCCCCACTTCCCTACCAGACAGCTTGTGGTAGTTGTGCAACATTCTCTGAAGAAGCCAGTTGTGCAACTCAGTTCAGAGCCAGGCTGTTCTCCCTGGCTGCCTGTTTGGGGGTGAGGGGGAGGTTAGGGTAGGAGAGTTGTTAGGGGTGGGGGAGAGGGAAGCCACAGCAAGGAAGGAAATTGTCCCTCCTTGTCACATCTCCCTGGAGCTTTTATTTTAATGCAAACTACTAGAAAACTTGAGGCTTTTCTGTTCCTCTTTTGAGGTGGGATTACCCCTTGCCTTCCTGAAGTCATTGTAATACTCTGTAGAGCTGATGAGACAGGCCTGCCAGCCATTGCTGTCTGGTGACAGCAGGGAGACAAAGCCCGGAGGGGTTGAAGTTGCTGGTGACCCACTGTCTTTGGGCCGGGACTGCCTCAGTTCTTAAAAATACAGCTCTGGGAGGTTACTGTCACTTTGCACATTCTGCCCCCTGGAGGGGCTCTTCCACCTTCTGGAGAAGACCACGCTGACAATGGAGTTCAGGAGCTCTCAGAGTTCCCACGAGACTAGAGCTCTCCGGCCGCACGGTGACCCAGTGACTCTACAGCTGGCCCCGAGTGAGCGCAGCCCCCAGCACGTTGCCTTCCGATCCCCTTCTCCCCCTTCCCGCTCTCTCTCTGATGGGGAGTGAACTGGCATTCCTTCCCAGAGCGTTCTGCCGTGACCGGAAGAGGAGGGAGGGGGATTACTTAAAACAGTCCGGCAGGGGAGCAGCGCAGTCCCAGAGAATCCAGCCCTAGAATAGGCTGTTGGCAGTGAGGGAGGAGCGCTGCTCTGCCTCCTTCTTAAAGAAACAGCCAGAACGATGGGTTACGGACACTGGGGAGGGTTTGTGCTATGGTGAGTGCTGTGAAAGATGTAAGCCTGATGATTCACAGACCTGTACCCCTGGGGCAAATAATTAAAAAAAAAAAAGAAAAAAAAGAAACAGCCAGAACTTCATCAGTGGGCTTATAAAGCTCTAGAGATATTAATATTAGGTCTGCTTTTTTCTTTTTTTTTCTTGGCCTGGACTCAACATACAGTCCATGGTAGTGGGACTAGGTGTTATAGTTAAGATACCCTTTGTTTATGTGGGCCCTTTCCTACTGTGTCTTTTCTGAGATGTCATTCTGTAATGAGGGCTGGGGGTGGGGGAGGGGTGAGACGTGAGCTTCATTTCCTCACCTTTTTTCCACAGCAACAGGAGCAGGACCCCACAAATTTATACATATCAAACCTTCCACTCTCAATGGATGAGCAAGAACTGGAGGGGATGCTGAAGCCCTTTGGCCAGGTTATCTCCACTCGAATCCTCCGAGACACCAGTGGGACCAGCAGAGGAGTTGGCTTTGCAAGGTAAGGGATGCCAGAATGGGAAAGGATGAGGTTAATGAAGAATGTCCCTCAGAAGGTCACCAAAAAAATCTGTGTCCCCTCCCTCAAGGGACCAAACTGTTGGCCTAAACTACTTGACAGTGAATCAGAAGTTCATTTAAACTGTAGGTCACAGGGGCACCTGGGTGGCTCGGTCATCAAGCTTCTGCCTTCAGCTCAGGTTATGATCTGAGGGTCCTGGGATCGAGCCCTGCGTCGGGCTCGCTGCTCGGCAGGAACTCTGCTGCTTCTCCCTCTCCCACTTCCCCTGCTTGTGTTCCTTCTCTCACTGTCTCTCTCTGTCAAATAAATAAATAAAATCTTTCAAAAAAATAAAATAAACTATAGGTCACAATGCTTAAAGACCCATTTGCCCTCAAATTTTTATCCTGTCCCCACTATTCTTTGCTACTCTAGCATTTGTTCCTTTGATCCAGACCCAAGCAGGATAAACTAATTCTGAATCCTTTTATATAGGTAATGTAACCAGAGTCTCCACTGTGAAGTGATTTGCCCAGGGTCCCCCAGCAGTGGGTGGTAGAACAGCACCCTAATCCTCTGGCTTCAAGATCAGTGGGATGAAGTAGAAGATTTGGTCTTCCTTTGCAGTTCTGTTGAGAGACTTAGATTCTGGAACCAACCCTGCCACTGACTGCCCCTGTGATATCAGACTTTCCTGGCCTTGGTTTACTCTGTGAAGTGGAGAGTGATTTAGATGAGTGGTTTTTCTCAGGTGTTCCTGAGAGCCCTGGAGTTCTCCAGGGTGCCCTCTTCGGAGCTTAGGTGTCATTGTAGGGCTTCAGCCTCTCCCAGCCTACTGAAGAAATGACTCTGCTTTTATTTTAAGATTTTGTTTGAAAGGAAATTCTGTTGCTTTTTCTGAAACTTTGAAAACTATTGGAATACATGATCTGAAAGTCCCATTTTGTTTTATAATAACCTTGTCTGCTCCAGGAACACTCCTTTACTCTGGAGTGTCTCCCCACATTTTAGGAACAAGGAATAGGGCCTCTCTTCTAGCCACCTCAATCTGGGTAGCACCACCTGCTGGCAATCACAAGTATAACTAAAAGAGGGTTCCTAGGCTTGTGGTCATCAAATTTTTTGCTCCCACACTTTTTTTAAATTTAAATTCAGTTAATTAGCATATAGTATATTATTAGTTCCAGAGGTAGACTTTTGTGATTCATTAGTTGCATATAAAACCTAGTGCTGGGCGCCTGGGTGGCTCAGTGGGTTAAAGCCGCTGCCTTCGGCTCAGGTCGTGATCCCAGGGTCCTGGGATGAGGCCCACATCGGGCTCTCTGCTCAGCAGGGAGCCTGCTTCCTCCTCTCTCCTCTCTCTCTGCCTGCCTCTCTGCCTACTTGTAATCTCTCTCTCTGTGTCAAATGAATAAATAAAATCTTAAAAAAAAAAAAACAAAAAAACAAAAACCTAGTGCTCATTATATCATATGCCCTCCTTAATGCCCATCACCCAGTTACCCAGCTCCCCCACCTCCCCTCCAGCAACCCTCAGTTGGTTTCCTATGGTTAAGAGTCTCTTATGGTTTGCCTCCCTGTCTGATTTCATCTTATTTTATTTTTCCCTCCCTTCCCCTATGATCCTCTGTTTTGTTTCTTAAATTTCACATGTGAGTGAAATCATACAATCGTCTTTCTCTGATGGACTCATTTCACTTAGCAGAACACCTTCTAGTTCCATCCACATTGTTGCAAATGGTAAGATTTCATTGTTTTGATGGCTGAGTAATATTCCACTGTATATATTTACCACATCTTTATCCATTCATCTGTTGATGGACATCTGGGCTCTTCCCAAAATTTGGCAATTGTGGACATGGCTGCTATAAACGTTGGGGTGCATGTGCCCCTTCGGATCACTGTGTTTGGCTCCCACATTCTCTTAAAGCAGAGGTTCTCAACCCTTTTCAGTTCATGGCACTATAAGTTGTGTCAATAATTTTTTTTTTGCTCTACACCAAAAGAAATACTTAAGGGTCCCCTGGCTGGCTGAGTTGGTAGAGCATGTGACTCTTGATGGGGTCATGAGTTCGAGTTCCGCACTGGGAGTAGTTTACTTAAAAAAAAAAAAAAAGAGAGCTTTTTCTGCCATCTTGGATCCTGTGGAGGCCTGCTGGGAACAGGACTCCTAAAACGCCAATAATGTCTGGAAGGCTGTCGTCCAAGGCCATTTTTGCTGGCTATAAGCGGGGTCTCCGGAACCAGAGGGAGCACACAGCTCTTCTTAAAATCGAAGGTGTATATGCTCGAGATGAAACGGAATTTTATCTAGGCAAGAGATGTGCTTACGTGTACAAAGCAAAGAACAATACAGTGACTCCTGGTGGNGCGTCCAACTCTTGATTTCAGCTTGGGTCGTGAGATCAAGCCCCGTGTCAGGGTCTGCGTTCAGCATGGAGTCTACTTGTCTCTCTCCCTCAGCTCCTCCCCCCGGCTTGCTTGCTTGCTTGCTAACTTGTGCTCTAAGTAAATAAATGAATAAAATCTTAAAAAAAATTAAGAAAGAAAAAGATTTTTATTCCATTCTTAAACATGCTAAGATTTACTAATGGGATGTCTACCTGTTGAACACTGCACAACTTCTTGAACCTTGGAATCAGATTGGACACTTACACCCTCATTTTCTGTCATACATTGGTTTTCTTATGGTATTTGCTTTTGTTGTAGCAACCATGGAAAAACCAGCTTCGCAAAAATAACATTATTAAAAGGATCGTAGGGTGATCCAATGTTGAAATGGTGATCTGTTTAGAGTTAGTAGTCCACACAGTATCTAATAGATGTTGCTCTATTTTCTTCAAAAAGTTAAAAAAAAAAACCCTGCATGTGTCTCTGTGAGCTCGTCACAGTGCCACAGTGTGCGTCAGAGCCCGGTTTGGAAACTGTGGCTTTGAAGACTTGAAAACCCGTGAAATCTCTTGCATGTGCCTATACTACTATCTACACATTTTCTTCATACGTTTAGATCTTGTGAAGTCTAATTTCCAGCAAATTACAAATATTGACATTTTATTTTATTTTATTAAAGATTTTATTTATTTATTTGACACAGAGAGAGATCAGATCACAAGTAGGCAGAAAGGCAGGCAGAGAGAGAGGAGGAAGCAGGCTCCCTGCTGAGCAGGGAGCCCGATGCGGGCCTCTATCCCAGGACCCTGAGATCATGACCTGAGCCGAAGGCAGAGGCTTTGACCCACTGAGCCACCCAGGCGCCCAATATTGACATTTTAAATAAAACTGTCATGTCATTTGTAAATGTACAAATAGATCTAAATGTCATAGCAGTTTGACTCACAAAATCATCCATTTAAAAATACTTAGGGCCAGGGATGCCTGGGTGGCTCAGTCGGTTAAGCATCTGCTTTTAACTTGGGTCATGATCCCAGGATCCTGGGATCAAGTCCCACATCCACCTCCTTGCTCAGCAGGAAGTCTGCTTCTCCCTCTGCCTGCTGCTCCTCCTGGTTGTGCGCACTCTCTCTCTCTGACAAATAAATAAAATCCTTAAAAATAAATAAATAAAAATAAAAATACTTAGGCCAGGGCATCTAGGTGGCTCAGGAGGGTAAGCCTCCGACTCTTGATCTCAGGGTTGTGAGTTCAAGCCTGGTGTAGGGCTCCAGGCTGGGGTGGAGCCTACTTTAAAAAAAAATACTGTGAAATAAGTCAAGCAGAGAAAGTCAGTTATCATATGGTTTCACTTACTTGTGGAATATAAGAAATAACATGGAGGACTTTAGGAGAAGGAAAGGAAAAGTGAATTGGGGTAAATCAGAGAGGGAGACAAACCATGAGAGACTGTGGATTCTGAGAAATAAACTGAGGGTTATGGAGGGGAGGGGATTGAGGGGGGATGGGTGAGCCTGGTGGTGGGTATTAGGGAGGGCATGTATTGCATGGAGCACTGGGTGTGGTGCATAAACAGTGAATCTTGGATCACTGAAAAATTTTTAAAAATTCAAATTAAAAAAAAATTTTTTTTTAAAGATTTTATTTATTTATTTGACACAGAGAGAGAGATTACAAGTAGGCAGAGAGGCAGGCAGAGAGACAGGGAGAGGAGGAAGCAGGCTCCCTGCTGAACAGAGAGCCCAATGCGGGCCTCGATCCCAGGACGCTGAGATCATGACCTGAGCCGAAAGCAGAGGCTTTAACCCACTGAGCCACCCAGGCGCCCTCAAATTAAAAAAATTTTTAAAAATACTTAGGGAATTTCTTTTTTAGTAGTCATTCATATCATTTTTATTATAGTGTTCCTTTTTTGTTCCATTTCCTTATAGAATTGTATTCTAGTATAGAATATTTTTATGGATCATTCTGTCATACTTCTCTGCAACAAAAATATGTATATACAGTAAATAAGATCTTTATCCTGTGGTTATGAGACACTACACATAAAGTAAATTTTATTGGAAAAGCTTACTCCTGTGACATGGATAAGTTTTATTTTGTTTAGGTTTCTCTAATTAGGTTATGGAGCCCACAATGGCTATCGTTTATTGCTATAATATCAATTCTGTTCCTGTTTTTTGTTTTCATGCTGAGAAACCTTGTTCACATAAATAAGTAAATGGAACTAAGAAGAGTTTTCTTTGAATTCCTTCTCAGCTGTAAGCCAAGAACTAAGGTGATCGATCTATCAAACTGATTTTTTTCTGTGTCAGTGAACAACCTGCTGAGTTGTCCAGCTTGCTGAAAGAATTAGAAACATCTGACTTAGAAAAAGACTTAAAAGTTAGGCATCATTGCCGCATGTTGAGTCTGGGGATACGTGTGAAGGAAAGGCGGTGGAAGTGGCTATGAGAGGGCCTGGACCATCCGTGAGCACAAGCTGTCCTCAGGCGGGAGCACAGCTGTTCCTCAGTTGTAGGAAAGAGCTTACCAGGAAGCAGAGGTTCTGCGAGCCCTTCTCTTAAATCTCCCCAGGCCTGTTCATGATCTTGGAAGATTAAGGACTAGAAGTTAACCCAGCTGAAGACTGCTGCTCTGGGGTACCTAGCTCCTGGGTTTTCCCTAAAGGTTTCATGTGAGGCCTTTTTTTTTAGTGACTACCTTCATAGAACCAGTTTCTATTTTTAGTGGTTATTGGCATAAAAAATATAATGAGACTTAATTTAAATATGGAAGAAAGGAGGGGCACCTGGGTGGTACAGTGGGTTAAGCGTCTGCTAAGCATCTGCCTTAGGCTCAGGTCATGATCCCAGTGTCCTGGGATCGAGTCCCATGCTCAGCAGGGGCTTCTCTCTCTCCCTCTGCCCCCTCCCCCCAGCTTGGGCACGTATTCTCCCTCTCTCATGCACTTTCTTTCAAGTAAATAAAATCTTTAAAATAAATAAAAAGTACGGAAGGAGGGGAAGATACTGTACCTTGTGTCATATAGACCCTTAAAATTTTTGGAACACATGTAAATACATTATCTTATTTGATCTGTAGTAAGGTAGATGGATGTTACATTTAATGCAGAAATGAGGAATGGGTCTAGTGGGGTTTTGTGTAGGTCCTAACTCACAGAATTTTGGGTCATGACCTGGAGCAAGAATCTAGGTTTTCTGATTCCTTACTCAGTTGTCTTTCCCAACAAGATACTTTAACTCCGTAGTTCCCAGCATTGTTGTTTCTGTCACTATAGACCATGAACTCTGTCTTATTGCTCTTTCCTCCTACAGTTTCATGAAATCTTAATATTCTCAGTGGCTAATTGCACCTTGATAATGATAATCAGAAGCAAAAAATAAACATTGGCAAGTTCTTAGCTTGTACAATTTTATTGGAGTGAGGGAACAATTTCTATGAAGAATTTTGTAATAAAAAATAATCGTGACCTGGGGCACCTGGCTGGCTCAGTGGATAAAGCATTGATCACAGGGTCATGAGTTCGAGCCCTATATTGGGTGTAGAGCTTACTTAAAAAAATAATGATGATGATGATGGTAACAATTGGTATTGTATTCTTGTTTCTTGTTTATGAATTAGACCTAATAGTAGGCCCATCCATTCGTGTCTTTGGAATAGCATAGCTTCATTTTTCCTTTCAGGAGCCCAACAGGAACCAGTTGAGGGAACTTTCATTAGAAGCTAGGGTTGCCTCTCTAAGATACCTTGAATTTGTGTGGAGGCAACTCAGTCACAACCTCTGGGGCATTTGTGGGGTGGGAACTTAGAGCTTTCTCTTTGAATGTAGGGGGAGCGCAGATCCTGGAAAAGCTAGAGCCTAACCCCTCTTGTGCTCCTTAGGATGGAGTCCACAGAGAAGTGTGAAGCCATCATCACCCACTTTAATGGAAAATATATTAAGACACCTGCTGGCGTACCAGGTGAGGCATCTGGGAATCAGGCTGAGAGAGCCATAGGTTGTTACTTCCAGTGAAGATTCTGGAAGTGTTTTGCAATGCGTGTGAGTGGAGTAAGTGAAGTGGGACTCAGCTGTGTCTTTGCTTTCTTTCTTGGCAGCCCCATCTGATCCCTTGCTTTGCAAATTTGCTGATGGTGGTCCAAAGAAACGACAGAACCAAGGGAAATATATGCAAAATGGACGGGCCTGGCAAAGGAATGGCGATATGGTAAGAGGACCTCCAAGGAGACAGGAGTACTAAGGACATTGGATGTGGAATGGAAATTACCAGGGCCCAATTTCTGTGAGATTAAGTGGCAAGGGTGAGAGTTACAGTGAGTAACTGAAAGAAGGCTGGCTGCTTAACATGCTCTTCAGTGGGACTTTGCAGCCCGCACAATCAGAAAAACTCTGGAACGGCTGTGGTAGGTCCTGTCCAGACTTCACTTTAATCTGTTGAGTCAATGGGCGCCTGGGTGGCTCAGTGGGTTAAAGCCTCTGCTTTCGGCTCAGGTCATGATCTCAGCGTCCTGGGATCGAGGCCCGCATCGGGCTCTCTGCTCAGCAGGGAGCCTGCTTCCTCCTCTCCTTGTCTCTCTGCCTGCCTCTCTGCCTACTTGTGATCTCTCTCTCTCTGTGTCAAATAAATAAATAAAATCTTTTAATCTGTTGAGTCAAATACATGCCAGTCTTGACACTCTGGGCTTCCTCCTGTTCTCCCCCAAGAGCTTGCAGTATGAACACTGTGTTCTTCCTTTACAGGGTGGTATGGCCTTGACCTATGACCCCACCACAGCTCTTCAGAATGGGTAAGGGTGCTTTATGGAATTGCGCTACCCGAAAATGACAACGGCCTGTCCAGGCACTAGGATGTTTCATCTTGGTTTTTAAAGAGCAGTTAGTGGGAAGTGGCTGTGTCTGTCAGTGGGGCCCTTACCTTGTAGTTTCCTGTGGCTCCTTACTGATGAGGTTCCTTCCTCCAGGTTTTACCCGGCTCCTTATAACATCACCCCCAGCAGGATGCTTGCTCAGTCCGCGCTCTCCCCGTATCTTCCATCTCCTGTGTCTTCTTATCAGGTATGTTCGTGCCCAAAAAGGGGTGTGGGGGTTTTCCCTGTCACTGTGCTTTAGGTAAAGGAGTATAAGGCTGGAAACGCCTTATTTTTTATTTTTCCTTTATACCTACTGCTCACAAATAATTTTACACGAAAGCAGAGTGTGTGATCACATGACGTATATACAGAGTGCTGTGGTAGCATCCTTTTACTCTGTCTGCCACCCCACAAGTAAGCCTGTGTTATTAGATTTGTAGTTTCCTATTATTCCGTATATTTCAGAAAATTCCAGATTTTTCTTCATGTGCATATACACATATGTATACGGTTTTGGAAGTCATTGTTTACTTTACAAAAATCTGGCCAGATTAAATATATTTTTTACACTTTACGCCTCTCACTTAAGAGTATCTTAAACCAGTGATTCTCAAAGTTTGGTGCCGGGATGAACAGTATCACCTGGGAATTTCAAAAAGCATAAATTCTTGGATTCTACCCCAGATCTGCTGAATTAGAAACTCTGGGGATGGGTCCCAGCAATCTGTTTTTTTTGTAGTCACCCTCTGTCACCATACAAAGTTATTCTAGTATTATTGACTGTATTCCCTATGGGGTGTTTTCCATCACTGTGACTTCACATATCTCCTGTGCCTGTGCCCGTGTCCGTGCCCCCGTCCCAGCAAGCTGAGTTGTTTTTTTTTTAAGATTTTATTTATTTATTTGACAGAGAGAGAGAGATCACAAGTAGGCAGAGAGGCAGGCAGAGAGAGAGGAGGAAGCAGGTTCCCTGCCTCGATCCCAGGACCCTGAGATCATGACCTGAGCCGAAGGCAGAGGCTTTAACCCACTGAGCCACCCAAGCACCCAAGCTGAGTTGTTTTTTTTTTAACAAGCCCTCCAGGTGATTCTGTTGTAGCTAATGTTGAGATTTTTTGTTCTGATTGTTTCTTTTTTAAACAATTGAATTGTATTTCATGCTGTAGAGAAACCAAGATTCTTCAACCCTACCTCCGTGAAGGGCATTCATTTTGGATTTCAGGGGTTTTCTGGTACAAATAATACTTCCATCCATATGTTATTCAACTAGCAGTTCATTCCTTGGACTCTAATTCCCAGAAACAAAACCACGCATATGTCAAGATCCTCATGCCTACATTCTTAAATACGAGTACTTGGTGTTCCGGGGGGCTAGAGCTCAAGGAGGGGACTGGGAGTGGGATTGCTAGGTTGGATAGCATATGGACGTTGAGTTTTATAGGTGTTGCCGATTGCTTTTCACAAAGGCTGTGTCAGTTCACATTTCCACTAGCGGTGTGTGAGTGTCCATTTCCCTCCAGCCATAAGTGACATTGGTCTTTTTAAGTTTTTCCTATCTCAGTAGGTGTAAAGTGCATTGTTACTTTAATTTGCACTTCCCTGACTACAGCTGAGTTGGAACGTGTCCTTTTATGTTTGCCATATTTTGATTTGCTCTTCTCTGACTACTCTTCATACGCTTGGCCCATTTCTCTGTTTGGTTATTCGTTTCCCTCAACTTACAAAAAGCATTTGCATATCATTAAAATATTAATCCTCTGAATGTTATCTTTCTTACAAATATTTTTTTCCAGGTTTAATTTTTGTCCATTGACTTTGTGTGGTGGTCCTCAAGCTTGAGCCGTCAGAATCACTTGGAAAGCTTATCAAACCCAAATTATTGGGCACCATACAAAGGATTTCTGGTTCATTAAGTCTAGGCTAGGAGGCAAGAATTTGTATTTCTGTTTCCCAGATGCTGCTGCTGCTCCTGCTGCCTGTCCCGGGACCATACTTTGGGAGTCACTCATTTTCACCACAAAAAACCTACAAAAGTTTAAAATTTGTGTATAGTTAAACATGTCTGCTTTTCCACTAAACCTTTTAAATTCCTCAATTAAAAAGTTCTTCCCAGTCCCTATATTATACATATGGTCTCCAAGATTTATTTTATTGTTTTACAGTAAAATTTAAGTATGTAATCATCAGGAACTTATTTTTGTATGTGGCACCGGATAGGGATTTTATTTCATTCTTCAGAATGTTAACCAGTTGTCCTAGCACCAGATTATTAAATCATATTTGAAATAATGGATTATTAACATGGTTAATTAATTAAAAATTAAATAATGGCGAGTTAAAATGCCACCTTTGTCACGTAATAAATACTGGGATTTGTTTCTGTGTCCTTGATCCTCTTCTAGTGCTCACTGTGTCTGTCCTTACTCACAGTGGCTTTTTGGAATTACATTAAATTTATGTCTTAGTTTGAGAGAACTGACTTTTTTTTTTTTTTTGAGAATTTACTTTTTAAAAGAGATTTATTTGTTTTATTTGGGGAGAGAGAAAAGAGAGAGAATCTCAAGCCAACTCCGTGCTGGGTGTGGTAACCCCATGACCCTGAGATCATGACCTGAGCTGAAACCAAGAGTCGGATGCTCAGTCGACTGAGCCACCCAGGTGCCCCGAGAACTGACTTTTCAAGAACTATTTTTTTCACGGTGCCTGGGTGGCTCAGTCAGTTAAGTGTCTGCCTTCGGCTCAGGTCATGATCCCAGGGTCCTGGGATCGAGTCCTGCATCAGGCTACCTGCTCAACAGGAAGCCCGCTTCTCCCTCTGCCCTCACCCCTGCTTGTGCTTTCTCTTATTCTCTCTCTCTCCCTCTCTCAAATAAATAATAAAATTAAAAAAAAATTTTTTTCCACCCAGGATTTGGTATTACTTTCCACGTTTTTAAATCTTTTTTTGTCCTTCAGTAAGATGTTTGTGTTGTTTATATAGGTCATATGCTTTTCTTGTTGAATATATTCCTAAATGATCTATAATTTTATAAGCATTTCTAGATGCTGTGGATACAATGAAGGAAAACTATTGGTTTATGTTCATCCATTTTGTTTGCAGTTAATGTACCAAATCCTTGTTACTACTAGCATTTTTTTTTTACTGAGTCTCTTAAGTATCCTAGGCATATAGTTATATCATCAATGCAAAAATCATAGTTCTCTCTTCCTTTCCGATTTTATGCCAGTTTTGTTCTTATCTGATTGTATTTGTTTGAACCTACTATAAGATATTATTATTATAAATATACTTTTTTTTAAAAGATTTTATTTATTTATTTGAGAGAGAGAGAGAGAGAGAGAGCATGAGAATGGGAGGGGTCAGAGGGAGAAGCAGACTCCCTGCTGATCAGGGAGCCTGATACGGGACTCCATCCCGATTCCAGGACTCCAGGATCATGACCTGAGCTGAAGGCAGTCAGTTGCTTAACGAACTGAACCACCCAGGTGCCCATAAATGCACTGGTTTTAATATTACTTTGTTTAGGTTAATGTTTGTAGCTAGGTTTGGGTACTAGTTTTTAATATATGTAAGTTTCTTTCTAGACTCTATTTTACTGTGGTTTTTTTTTTTCGTTTTTAATATATTGCCACTTGATTTTATCAAATGTTTTTTGGCACCCCATATTATACTAAGGATTTTTCCTTCAATTTTGACTTACCTTTATAGAGTTTCTGATCTTGAATAGTCTTTACATTTATAAAATAAACCTGTCTATTGTGATACATTTCTAGCTTCTCATTGCTCTTTTTTTTTTTTTATTTTAAAATTGAGATAATTCAGGGGTGCGTGGGTGGCTCAGTTGGTTAAGCGTCATGATCTTTGGCTCAGGTCATGATCCTAGGGACCTGGGATCGAGTCCCACATCGGGCTCCCTATTCAGTGGTCCACTTCTCTCTCTCCTTCTCCCTCTGCTGCTCCCCCTGCTTATACTCTTTCTCTCTCTCTTTCTCTCTCTTTCAAATAAAATCTAAAATTAATTAATTAAAATTGAGATAATTCACATACCATAAAATTCACCTACTTAAAGTATACAGGTCATTAGTTTCAAGTATATTTTGCAAAGTTAGGTAGCTATCACCATTATCTAATTCCCGAACATTTTTGTTACCTCAGATAAGAAAGAAGCTCTGTACCCATTAGTCATCATTGCCCATTCTCCCTCACCCCCACCCCCACCCCCACCCCCAGGGCAACCACTGAGATACTTCCTATGGCTATAGATTTGCCTACTCTGGATACTTTGTGTAAATGGAAGCGTGCAGTATATGTCTTTGGAGTCGGGCTTCTTTCACTCAGCATGCTTTCGAGGTTTATCCACATCAGAGCACACAGCGGTACTTCATTCTTTTTCCTGACTGAGTCTGTCTCCTACCATCGTAGGACTATACCCGTTTGTTCTCCGCTCAGTAGTTGATGGCCTTTTGAGTTGTTTCCACCTTTTGGCTACTAGAATAATGCTGCTTCGAATATTTGTGTACGGTTTTTGTGTCCCCACATGTTTTGATTTCTCTCGGGTCTATACCTCCAGTGGGCTTGCCGGGTTCCACAGGAACTCTGTCCAACTTTGTGAGGAAATGGCACACTGTTTTCCAGAGCAGCTGCCCCATTCTACATTCCTGCTCACTATGTTATCCCACCCCTTGTTATTCTGTCCTTTTTTTTTAAGATTTGTTTTAAGATGTTTTTTTTATTTTCTAGTGACAGAGAGTTGGGGGGGAAGGGGGAGGCAGAGGGAGAGAGAGAATCTCCAGCAGACTCCCTGCTGAGCGAGGAGCCTGATGCAGGGCTTGATCCCACGTCCCTGCATGACCTGAGCTGAAAGCAAGAGTCAGACATAACCTGTTGAGCCACCCAAGCGCCCTTCTTCTGTCCTTTTAATTACAGCCATCCTGGTGGGTGTGAAGTGATCTCATCATGGTTGTGTTTCGCATTTCCCTGGTTACTCATGATGTGGAGCCTCTCTCGTGTACTTATTGGCCACTTGTGTATCTCCTTAAAGGAGTATCTATTCCTATCTTTTGCCCATTTATTATTATTATTATCATTATTATTATTATTATTTGCCCCAGTAGTACAGGTCTGTGAATCTTTTGCCCATTTTTAAATTGGATAATTTGTTGACATGTACGAGTTGCTAATATTTTTTAAAGAGTTTATTCTCCATGTTTCTATTTTGTGAGGGAGCAATTTTTGGGGGGTTTTGCTGAACATTGTCAGATCACTGGGAGAAACAGTAGTTTCTAGGCAATTAATGTTTTTGTCTGTTTCTTTTGTTTGCTCTAGAGAGTAACTCAGACCTCTCCTCTGCAAGTACCTAACCCGTCTTGGATGCATCACCAGTCGTACCTCACGCAGCCTTCAGTGAGTGTTCTGAAGTGGGCAAAAGCCAAAGGGGCAGGTTGATGTCAAGAAAAACAATGGGATCTGACGATAGATGATGTGGGCGTGAGTTCTGGCTCAGTCCCTTGTGCAGCCCAGTGGGGTGACCTGAAATCCTGTCAATTTGTCATTCTTAGATGAGCAGAGCTCCTGATTCTGTTGCACGGTTGGGTCGCTACTCACCTGTCGTTACCCAGGACTTTGAGATGTCTGTCTTGGTCGGTGCTGGCAGGCGGGACTCGCTGTGGCTCAGTTGGGTGCTGCCAGCGAACCCTGTCCTTTGTTGCTGCCTCCAGGGTTCCGTTCTGCCGCCAGGGTTGGATCACCCCATTTCTCTCCAGCCTGCCTCCATGATGGCGCCTCTCACCCAGCAGCTGGGGCACCTCTCGCTCAGCAGCCCAGGCACGGTAAAGCGGGGTATCTCTGACTTCAGACTCAGACTGAGCCAGGAGCGAGCACCTGTGCAGTGCCCTGCAGCGGAAATGCCTGTGATCGAGGTTGTCGGTCACTTAGGTGTCACAGAAGGCACACTCAGAGGCAGAGTAGGAGAGAAACAGAATGTAGCCATTTGGCTCCCTGGCTCCCTTTAACCAATGCCTACTCACGAAACTCAGTAGTGCTTCTGTCTACACAGCAGTTTAGCCTGGAGCTCACACATTTCCTAGAAATCCTTCCCAACATGATGACGAGAAGACCGGGACGCTCAGCAGGTTGCTTGTAGGTGTGCAGCCCTGCGGTGCACACGGGAGGGAGGACAGAGGGGGAAGGGGAGGCCCCCCCACTCCCGGAGGCAGGGTCTCTCCAAACCCTTGCACTTGAGATCCCCTGAAGAGCTCCAGAGAAGGACAATGAAGTTCCACTCTCCGGGGATGAGAGATAGGCATCCGGAGTGTTTAGTGTTTAGAGTTCCCGGGTGCTTTACATGTGGCCAGGTGGGGCGCCTGGGTGGCTCAGTGGGTTACGCCTCTGCCTTCGGCTCGGGTCATGATCTTAGGGTCCTGGGATCTAGCCCTGCATCGGGCTCTCTGCTCAGCAGGGAGCCTTCTTCCCCCTCTCTCTCTGCCTGCCTCTCTGTCTACTTGTGATCTCTCTCTCTCTGTGTCAAATAAATAAATAAAATCTTAAAAAAAAAAAAAAGTGGCCAGGAGCCCCCTCACTGCTCTGAGCCTGTGGCCGGGTTTCCTTCCAGTACGCGCCGCCGGCCGCCGCCGTGCCCGGAGCTTACCTCTCCCCGTTCGCCCCCGTGCCTTCTTCCGGAGTTGCAGCCGAGGTAAGGCTCTCTGGGCTCTTTGCAGCGAGGGTAGGAAACAGGAACAGAGGTAGCTTTCCCCCACCGGGACCTCCCTGTAACAGTGATGCCGCTTCTGTGCTCACAGTCAGCGGGTAGGTATGTCCTCACATGGGAAGGAAGGGCCTCAGCTGTGTCCTTGGACCAGGCCCGTGCCCCTGTCTGGCCAGGTGCTTGTTGAGGCCCCCCGCCCTCACCTGTGCCTCTCGGGAGCACGGGGGCGCTGTGGGCGGCAGGGAGGCGGTGCTGTGTGCCTGGGCGAAGGAGGGGGGTCGGGAAGGACACTCCAGTCTGGGTGGGAAGGGACAGAAGGAATGCACAGCGTCACTGTCCGGCCTCTGTGCGGCAGGAGAGCGGCAGCCAGCAGACTCAAGTGCCGGTGGAGGCCCCCTCGGACCCCGGGCTCTACTCTTTCCAGTTCAACAAGTAGCGGAGGTAAGAGCCCCTCACGGAGGCAGCCTGCCTCTCTGGTTTACACCTCCTTTAGGGTTCCCCTCCCCATCTTTGCAGACTACAGGTATCCTTCTCGTGCTTCACTGAGCTTTGCAAATACTGCTTTTTTTTTTTTTTTTTTTTGGTACAAATTGAAGGTTTGTGGCCACCCTGCTTTCCCTGCTTTGAGAAAGCCTGTCAGTGCCTTTTGCATTTACTCACTTTGTGTGTCTGTGTCACATTTGGGTAATTCTCAAAATAGGTCAAATTTGGGGGCGCCTGAGTGGCTCAGTCAGTTAAGAGTCAGCCTTTTGCTCAGGTCATGATCTCGGGGTCCTGGGATGGAGTCTCTCCCGGCTGAGTACAGCGGGGAGCCTGCTTCTCCCTCTGCCTCTGCCCCTCCCCCTGCTCCTGCTCTCTCTCTCAAATAAATTTAAAAAAAAATCTTGAAAAATATACGTCAAATTTTTTATTTCATTTTTATGGTGATCTGTGATCAGTGACTATGACTTGCTGAAAGCTCAGGTGATAACAGTTTTAGCAATAAAGTATTTTTGAGTTAAGGTCTGCATATTATTTTTTTAGACCTACTGCTATTGCACACCTAATAGGCTACAGTATAGTGTAAACATACTTTTTGTGTGCACTAGGAAACCAAAAATTTCATTTGACTTGCTTTATTGTGATATTTGCTCTATTGCAGTGGTCTGGAAGTGAACATGCAATGTCTCTGAGGTGTGCCTGGACAAATGGATTGTTGGAGAGGCTGGTGCTCCCAAACTCCACGGGGCTGACCCGGAATACAGCCCCGATGTGGGCCCTGCTAAGGACTAACACTTGGGCAGCATTTTTCACAGGCCTCGGCCTGGAGAAAGAGATCTTTGCACTCCTGCCCTCTGCTTCTTCCTCCATTCCTGGGGACCTGGTGGGAACTGTCACTTTTTGTGTGTGCTGCATTCAAGGAGATCAAAAGAATCTTTTTTTCTTTCTTTTGCAAAGAAAGTTTTATATTTTGTTTTTAACTGCAATATACTCTTTTCATATCCCAAAGAGACATAGTGCCTTGAGCTTCTTCTCATTTTTATGAAAAACAGTTTTTGATGTGTTGGACTTATCTGGGGAGGCTTTAAAATTTTTTGTTATTTCTTAAAAAAAAAGTGCAGTGGTAGAACATTGATGTAGGAGTCCTACTGTGGGCCCTTATGTGGAGTTTAGTTATGGGCTTATTTTGGTGTGTGTATGTGTGTGTAGGAGAATATACAGACTTTACAAATTTTGTTTTATAAAGCTCTTAGCTCACACATCCCATTTCTTTTTCACACATTTTATGCCTTCTTTCTCTCATCCAGCCTGTTCTTTTTCTCTTTTTTTATACAGCAGAGCCTGCCTACTTAGCCTTTTTTCAGTTTTTAATTTTGTGAATTTCTGTTTTGAATGAAATTTTGTATAGACTTTTTGGGGGGCTGAGCAAGGAACACATAGAACACTAAGCAGGCAGTGGAAGTGACTTTTCCTCCCTCTGCCTTGCCACATCCTGAGAGAAAAGACCAGACTTTGCCTTCAGGAAGCCGAGGTGCGCTGTAGACTTCATGAAAGAGACACTCCCACAGTCTTTGGAAGTCATCCTTGAGCCAAATTTAGAAGAAGACTAGGTCTTCCCTGGCAAGTTCCAGAAGGGTGGACTTTCTGACTTCTGACTAATTCTTCTCACCACTGAGGCCAGCACCATCTGAGAAAGTGTCTTCTCCAGTGACAGCTTTTCAGGAATCCCTGCTTTCCTGTCTCCTGGAGGATCTCCTTTCCTGCCCTGGGTGTCTTCCCCCTCTCATACTGCTGTGCTCAGAGGAGCCTTTGCAGTTATGACCGTGCCGAATTTACCTAGGTTCTTTCCCCACTGTGGAAGAGCAGCTGCTTCATCTAGACCAGTGGTTCTCAGGAAGGTGGTTTTGTCCCCTAGAGGCCACTTGGAAATCTCTAGAGACATTTTTGATGGCCTTGCTTGGGGGTGAGGGCTGTGCGCTGCTGGCATCTAGTGGCTGGAGGGGCAGCAAGGATGCTCACCATCCTGCAAATGCACAGGGCAGCCCCAGCTCCCCGCCCCTGCCCCCCAGAGAATTATTTGGCTACAAATGGTGGTGGTGCCAAGGTTGCGGAACCTTGACGTAAACAGTGTTGTTACTCCTCCGGTGCCAGAGGACTTGGTAAAGTCCCACCCTAACCCTGGACACGCAGTGCCTTTTAATGCTCAGTGTAACTAGTTGAGAGGGACAGGACTGGGGTCCCTGAATTCTCCCTGGGCTCTGACCTTGGATGCCTCCGTGTACCACGTGAGCTGTCCTAGAAAGGCTTGTGTTGTGCAGGGGTGGGAGGGGCGGAGCTCTCTGTAACTGTCCAGGGCAACCTGCTCTCCCCTCATGTGTTTGGATCCCTTTTCCAGGGAACCAGGACATCAAAAATAATGTTCCTTCTTGTGGAAGGCTAACAGGGAGCTACGATAGAAAAGGGCAATAAACCACATCTCGTTACTTACGAGGGCAGCAGTCCTTTAAAACCTGCGAGCCCTGACGCTGTGAGGGTGGGGACAGGAGGAAGCCTTTGCCCATCTCTGTCCCCTCCCAGCCCCTCCCTCGGGCCCTGGCAGTCCTGCTCCTGTGCACTTCAAAGTCAGCTGCTTTTCACCGGAGGGGCAGAAAGCCAAAAAGAGACAGTGGAGAAATGGGTGTTGGGGAGGCTGGCTGTCGGGAGAGGAAGGAGAGGATACAGAGGGACAAGAAACTGAGGCCGCACTTCTTGTCCATAGAGGTGTAGAGGTAGCAGCCAGCTCCCTCCCCCCCCCCCCCCACTTCCCCCCATCCCCGAAGTGAGAGTCCCGTGCTCCCTGCGCCTAGACTGCCCTTTTGTACAGTCCTGGAGGCAGGTAGGTGGGTACTGGGTATGGGTGGGGTGTCAAGTGTGAAGGACAGAATTCCCACTATTCATTTTCTCATGGGCACTTCCAATTTCAGGAAGGGCTTATCCCTTATAAAGCAGCTCCAAATCTAGTCACTTTCTAGAAGGGTGTGGCTGGGCAAGTAGCTCTCTTCCTGGGTCTCCAGCCCTGATGAGCAAAGTATACCATAGATTTCTTGTCAGTGGCCTTGAAGAAGAGGAGAAAACAAAGGCAGAATCCTGTTCATTTGATTGCTAGTTTGGAGGAGCCTTGCTGGGCAGGTGGTTTAGTGGGGTGGGGGCCTCTCAGGTACGGAAACTGTTGTTCATGTGACCGTTGCCTCTCCTTTGCCTCCCGGAACTTTTTTTTTTCCTTAAACTTTATCCCACCACCCCCCCCCCCCCNTGTCTGTTGTTTTCTTTTTAATGTTTAAATGGCCAGGATTTTGCTCTGTTTTGTTTTAAATAATGGAGTTACCTTTTGTGTGTTCTTCTCATGTGAATCTACCTAAAGGTTCTGCTGAGTGTTTCTGGTTTGGGCAGGTTTGGGCATGGGAAGTGATGGGGAGCCCGAAGTTATTTTGGTAGTAGTTAACGGCACTGTAGGATTTGTTTTTGGTGTTTTTGGGTTACACTCATGTTTTTCCCTAGTTGTTAGTTCCTAACATGAATGAGTGGGAAAAGGGGAGAAAGGAATGAGGGATGCTTTTTCTCTCATGAAATAGCCTGCTGGTGGCAGTAGAGCCAGGGGAAGTGTAGGGGACCTGGGGCTGGGCTCTTGAAACGCTGTGCTTAGCGTTTCCTCGGTAAGATCGGTAAGATCGTACTGTCTGCACGTCGCATCTCACCCCCACCCACTACAGATGCTTGTAACACTCTTAAAATGCTTTATGTTTTTCTGTTTCCAGTCAAATAAGAGTATGTCAGAGTCCCTTCCTCAGATGATCTAATTCTTTACGGGGCTCAGGGCCTGCCTGTCCCATCTCAGGTCAGTGTTCTCACTGTTCCTTCCACGCTCTGAGATGATTTTCAAACCTGAGGCTGATTAGACTTTTTGGAGGAGGCTGTGGGTAGAGGATAAGGAAGATGTGGGAATGATAAGGAGAGATGTTATTTTTTTAAGACTGTTAACCAAAGAATTTGAAGAGCTGCCAAGACTAGGAAGCCTGGTGGCTCTGAAGAGGCAACAGCCCTTGGCAGTAATAACGTAAGTAGGGGCGGCAGGAGGACATGACACTCATTGAGGGTGAAGACTAGACTTGCTGCCCTACCAGCCCTTTCTGGGTTGGGCCACCTCAGCCCAGCTCCATTCCTCTTCCTTTCTTCACTTACCAGTGAGTTCATTCACCCTGTTGGGGCCAGTGGTGCTCACTCCCTGCTCCTTCAGTGCTGACCAAAGTATGGGTTGTCACTTTGCCCAAAATGCACTTGAGAGGTCAAGCTGGAATGGGATGTTGCAGGGATCTCTTGACAGTTTAGTCTTGGGAGGGGGGCTGGGGAATCATTGCTGCTACATTGTACACATGCTCCACCTTCTGGGAGAGCAGCAGCACTGCACTTGCGAGGGGCTACTTCGATCTTAACAAGTGGCAATAAACTGACGTCAATGACCAGGTCTAAACTTGTCCCCAGGCTCTGCTAAACCAGCATCAGAGAAGAGGGTGGGGGTTATGAAAGCCGATGTGTAAGGACTACGTGTTCAACTTGTGCCAGCTCACACAGAGTCTTCCTTAAACCAACTACTTGATTTCTCTTCTACCTGCATTTTAGGTCCTTCCAAGCATGAGCAGAGCCCTCATTTTTACTCACCTTTCATTTCCCACTTTTTTAAAGGAGGTTCTTCCTTCAGCCACCAAGGCCCGCCTGTGAGCTATCACCTTTCTGATCTTTGCTGACCTCAGCAAGGGTGCTCCCCACATGACTGACTGCTCATGAGAAAGCTAGGTGTCCTCTTGCCCATTACTGTTGCTCTTTCTACCTGCCATAGCTACTCCATCCATGTACCAGAACTTCTTTGTCCTTGTGACACACCTACCTCACAGTTTCACAGTTCGGCAAGGGCGCAGGCACCTGGCTTACCTCTTGGTTTTTACTCTGTCCTTCCCTTCATGAGCTGGGGGCTAGAAAGTGTTCATGATCAAATGCAGTTAACTTTTGGTAATCTCTCTTTCTGGAATGTTGTCTTTAGGGTCTTTTGCTCATTACTCCCCAGGAAGAGTGTGACCTCTTCAGTTAGGTCTCATTGTGGTAGGCCGGGGTGTGTGTGTTGGGGGGGGGTGGTAGGCCATGAATGATTGCATAGGATGGTAACTGATGCTTGGGAGCCACCCCTAGGGCCACCACCATGGGCGCCCATCTCAGAACTTGAAGATTAAGAGAGTTGGCCAGAGGCTGCCATATAACTGAGAAGGTAAGCAAGTACCAAAGAGGGAGTCTGATTTTTATAGTGCTGGAAGCTGGTGTCCCTGCACCTTATGTCGTCCCTGGAGGGTGGTAAGATTTACCAGCACCAGTAAATAAAGTCCTCACACTATTACTATCCCAACACATTTTTTTGGGTGGCGAGTGCTTTCTTGCATGCACTTGTCATCTTGAACAGGAAATATTTAATTTATACTCACATTTTGTACATTGTTTTTATCTAGAAGCTTCTAGTTTTATACTCTTTTTCATGTCCATGGCAGTGCTACCTACCCTTCTAATTTATTCTTCCTTTTTGACCCTTGGTATTTTCATGTTCCTTCCCTACAACTTGCTATATAGTTCCATTGTCTTATTTCAACTTTTGTTTTGAAATAAAACACGAAAGTCTATCTCCTGGTGTTTTATCCGTGGGCGGAAGTTGGGAGGTTGGTGATGGAACCGTATTTGCTACTCTGGGTACACAAGTGGCGGCTCAGGAAGCCAAGGTGGCATCTCAAAAGGCAAGAACAAGGCACTCTGAATGGCACTTTGCTAGGGTGCCGGGAGCACTAAGAACCTGTTCCATCAACATGAGGCATCCATGGCAGGCAGAATTTCTGCTTTTGTACAGGAAGGGCCAAGCCTGGAAGTTTAGGAGCAATGTTGCTCTCCTGCCAGCTATCCTCTACCAGACAAGTCATACTCACCCTAATACCCAGTCTTCCCCTTAAGCAAGTGTGAGAACCTAACGCTGAAGGGAAGACAAATACACAAGAGTCTTTTGAATCTCTATCAAATGTGGTTTTTATTTCAACTGACAAGCACTTTTCTACAGCTGCACTTGTGGAACATCACATGGCAAAAACAGGAGTTTTTTTCCTCTAGACCTTTTTTTTTTTCTTTTTTAAACCTTATTAAAAATGAGATTGGTCCTAAAAATATAGAAAGAAATAAATTTAAATTCACAAAAAACTGTACATTATCAAAAAGTCACTAAAACACCACATTTGGTTATATAAAAAGTCAAGTCCCTTTTGTTGTAAAAGGAACATGGAAACTTGTTGGTGTTGATGGTGTGGTTTCTTCCTGTTACCAGACTGATAGAGGGGAGGGGAAACAAAAGGGCAGGGGGTGGGTTTTTTTTTTTTTTTAACCTGCCTTCCCTACCAAATACTCTTATTTGTCAAGAAGAGAAAATCCACCTAGCTCAAGGGGCGGTGAAGATGAGGAAAGAAACATGAGAAATGGCCCCTTTGATCATGACCTACCCCCACCCCCCCCTTTCAGCCCCAACTTCTTCAAACTGAGGCTAGGACTCCACCCCACCTTAAGAGTGCCTGGTCCCTATGGAAAAGAGATGGAGCTGGGAGAGGAACACAAAGAAGGACCATGGAGATTTCACTCCCCTGTCCACCCCACCTCCAACAATAAAATTAATCTAGTACATTTTATACCGGGGAAAACTGCCATGGGGAAAAAAGAAGAGCCCCCAACAGTTCCAAACATTTGACTAACACAAACTTTGTTACAGCGCAGTTATTTAGATAAAATATAAATATTTATGCATAATATAAAGTCAATTCAAATATTCTTCAATCCACCTCTTAAAAGCAAAAAAAAAAAAAAAAAACCAAAAACCAAAAATAAAAAAAAAAAAAAATTAAAAGTTTTGAGGTTTATCTGACAGAAAAGGCGACTTTCGAAATAGGCCATGGAGGAGAAGGGGGGCATAAAGGAATAAGAGAGGGGCTGCCCCAGGACCTCCTGACACTGCCCCCCCACCCCCTTCAGTGGCTATCCAGTGCTGCCAGAAGTACAAGGAATGCTCCACCTCGCCTGGCACCCCCTCCCCCACCAATGGAACATTTCTTGGACACCTCGGCTCTCTGCTGGCCAGCAGCCACCTCCCCAGTGCAAGTACCCGTAATCTCTGATGGGAGGGGCTCTGCTGAGCAGGAAAGCAGGGGCAGGGGCCCATGGCTGTAGCTGGGAGTTAGCAGCTTTCCTCTCATATGCTGGGGCTTAACTTGGGCATAGTCACATGTAGGGCAGTGGTGGACCCAGAACCCCTCTTCCCTACGCTCTTGTGCTCTGGGGTCTCTGCTGCTGCTGGGGAAGGGGTCCCGGGTATGAAGTAGGTAAGGGAAGAAAAGCACAACTAAACCCACAGAAGCTCATGGGATTAGGAAAAGATCCAGTTCTACCCCTCTCCCTACAAAAGCTTAAGACTCGAAGCCATTGAGAGGAGAGGGAGTTCCTGCTGAAAGATTGCACAGTTTGAAGAGGCTGGAACAGAAATGCCTGGGAGAGAGGAGACAGAGCCTTGTACCCAGAAAAACTGCTCCTGTGGTTTCCCAAGGACAAAAATGTGATGGTTTGAAACACTAGGGAAGGTGGGAATAAAAACAGGTACTTGGGGAAACTGGATGCCATCAAACAGCACAGGGGCACAATCACAGCACCCTCCCTCCCTCGCCCTCTCCCACTCCCTCACACACACTCCCCCCCACCCCCCCCCACANTCTCTGAGGCCAGCTGATTGCTACCTGGCCTCCATCCTGGGAGTGTGCCCAAACTCAGCAGTAGTTGTCCCTGAGGAGTTCCCAAGAGGGAGGTTTGGGTAAGAGGTGGGGAAGGAGGCTGGAAGGCCCAGGGTCCAGGGTGCCTCCCTGCCCTCTCCCCAGCTACTGAGTTTCAAAAAAAGGCTAGAAACTCAGCATGCGAGGAGTATCCAACATTACAGAGGGGATAGCTATTGGCAGGAAGATGAGGACAGAAAGACAGGGACCTCTGAACTTTTTCCTTTGAGGGGAGAAAAGATTTGGGGAGAAAGAAAAGGGTAGAGGAACCCGTACACGATAGTTTTACATTATTGGATGAGAGAAAATCTTAAAAGTAGGGAGAGGAGGGGAAAGGAAAATTGAGAAAGTGAGAAGCAGGGAAGGGACTGAACATGGAAGCAGCATGTTCAGGGCCCGGTGTCCGGCTCGACACACTTGGGAGTTAAGTCCACTTTACTGGCCGTCACTGCGGGTCCACACACAGTACAGAGTGTTTCTCGGTTTCACACATTCACTAGAACTATTGCTATTGTTAAATAGCCCCAGAATGCTGGGGCACGTACAGGGAAGGAGAAGAAGCTGGGAGGAGTAAGCAGGGACTTCTTTCCTCCTCATTTTAAATTAGGAAATAAAACAGAAAGGAAAAATTCTTTCTTTCTTTCTTTTTTTGGCTTTCAGTCCAGAAGGACCTCATCTCTGCCCCTCTTATTTGAGGAGCAAGAAGAGGAAAGGGGAAAAGGGGTATAGGTAGGGATAAGAGGATATAGGGCGCTGCCGAGGGTAAGATCAAAAATCAGGCTGAGATCTCGGACTTGAGTCTGGACCCAGGGCAGCATCAGCAGGTGAGAATGGCAGGGTTTGTTTGGAGGGCAGGAGGAGATGCCACAAGGCGACTCCCCACCTCCCTTGCCTCACAGATTGGCCTGTTTTCCCTGATAAAACTCCTCCCAGCGGCTCTCGAAGAAGCGGCGCATGATGTGCCCAGCTTTGCCCACTTCAGAGTCATCCTCATTGAAGGTCTGGCAGTTGTCAAAGACCAGGAGCGCATCCGCTGCAAACTCCTCTGAGCTGGTGTACCTGAGCAGGGGGGAGGCAGAGCCGTGAGCCGGGGTGGGGGTGGGGCTGCAGGAGTCACAGGAGTAACACAACAGCCAGGAGACACGCTGATGTCTACCTACCCTCCCCGGAGCAGCCGCTCGCGCATGGTGGAAAAATCCATAGGGTTTTTGATGATGCGCCGGTACCCGCTCACCAAACGTGGGTTCACGGGCTCCAGAAATGGCCAAGCTGCGTCATGGGACTCCATCTCCATCAAGATAATCCTGTCATTAAAGGGACAGGGATGGTTACATCTCAGGAAGCAAATCCACTGACCTCTCTCAGCCCTTACTATGGCAAAGGTAGAGCCAGCTGTGTCCAGCATTCATTCAACTCACTCGCAAAATGTGAGATCACTGTGGTGGTTCCGCATGGAGAATCGCCGCCGCTTCGAGGGGGACAGCCCTTCTTCTGAGTACCGAGGCACTGCTGGGCTCTCTCGGCCCCTGGATAGTACCCGGCGTCGGCGGCCATCACTCTCCGGAAAGTTCAGCTCGTAACTACTTTTCCGCTTCTGGCCTCGTTTTGGGAAACCAGGCTTCTGAGTGAATCCTCCCTCTACCTGCTGAGGATGGGAAAAGGGCAAGATCAGTAACAGATGGAGATGCACTCTGCTGGCCCTCCAGTGCATTACCGTTCCCATTTGTCTAAGTGTGACTGAGGCTTGAAAATACTTCCACGAATTAGCCAGTGTGTGCATCTATTCACATAATCCAATAAGGAAGGTAAAAGGGAAAATCATTCCCCCTGTACAGAAGCAAGCAAGTGAGGCTACAGAATTTAAGTGACTTGTCCCAAGAGGGACCAGAACCCAGGTTTCCCAGCATCTAGCCTGGAGCGCTTTCCAAGGGGGACACTGAGGCATGGTAGGAAGTGCTGCTATCTGTAGGACTGGTGACAAACGGGATGAGAAAGAAAACCTCTGACTTCTGCTTGGGAGTGAGAATGAGAAAGCAGAAGCCTTACCTGGGCCAAACATACTGCACAGAACCAATCTCCTTCTGGGACAGCCTCCATCTTGGGCCGATGGCAGTAAATGTGGCAGCCACGGTCACATCCATCACAAAGCAGAAGAAACTCATCATTGTCACCCTTCCGGCAGACAAGACAGGTCTAGACCAAGGGTATGAGGAGGAAAGGTGAACCCTCAAAGCCTCTGCCTGCCAGTGGCCCCACTACCCTCCACGAGCTGGCTGCCCTCTCGGCCTTCCCAGGCTCTCCTAGTCTCTTACCACTTTGTTGACTGACTTCTCCCAGGCAATGGACCTCTCCAGCTGGCCTAGGCACAAGCACACCTGGGCTGCGCTCCGGCACCGCTCAAGTGTCTGGCGCCAGGCCCGAATGCGAGGGGTGATCTCATAGGATCTGGGGGGAGAGAAAAAGTTGTGATTTTTGGATGAGGAGCAGGATCCATTAAATGTATCCCTTCTCCCTAAGACCAAGAATGGGGGCGGGGGTGGGGTGCTCACATCTCTGTAGTGGTGCACTGGGGGGCACCACTGGGCGTGCTGAGCAAGGCCTTCTCCAGCACAACCTCGTGAGCTGGCCAGAGGGGCTCCCGCAGATACCGCCGCTCCACATTCTGCTCCAGGGCAGCCAGGCGCATCACAGCCAGGTCCAGCGGGTTGGTGCTTTTACGCTGGGGTGCCAGTCCTTCCCTACCTCGACCTCTCCAGGTGATATCCTCCTGGGAGTCAGGCAGATGCTCACAGTAGGCCAAATCTTCACGAGTAGAGTCTGGGCTGGGACATGTCCAGCCCTGCAGGTGGGAGAGAGGCATAAAACTCATTGTAAAGGAAGAAAATTAAGTGTAGAAAAAAACCTAGCGTCACAAGAGGTCACTTGTGAAGCAGGGGGACCCAAGGTTTTTCCTAATAGAGTACAAGAGATGACCGCCTCCCCCCAACAACTTCCTAACCAGTGTCAGCCCCAGTGTACCCGAATCTGCAGATCAGACAGGATAACCCGTTGTTCCAGCTCCTCTACCCACTGAAGCACAGCCAGGTCTGTCTCATAGGTCTTCTCTTTGGGGCACCAGCTCATAATCCCTTCTTGAAAGGCAGGTAGCTGACTAGGCTCAAAGATGGGGTCTGAGAACACAGAAAGCAGAGGGAAAGGCCCATCAGTGAGGCCGTTGTCTGCAGCAGCAGCAGCAGCAGCTCAATATTTACCCCCGGGTTCTTTAGCTCAGGCTGGATCAAAGTATTTATCTTACCGGTGGAGGGCCGTAGGCAGACTTCCTGTAAGAAGTCCCTGTGCTTGTTGAGGTGTTTGTGAAGTGCCTTTTCTCGGATGCCTCGGGGGTGCAGGGCCTTGAGGGTAGCATCCAGTGTCTCAGGATCTTGGATGCACCACCAGCCAGAGCACATCTCTGGGAAGAGTTTACATATGTGGGGTGGGGAGTGGGAACCATGGTCCACATCTGATGCCACTCCTACCTATACTCACTCTTACCCTATGCCTCCTCAAGGGCACTCACCAGGGGGGACAGGCTGGGCTGTCAGCTGGGTTAGGTAACGCTGTTCCATCTGTTTGAAGAACTTACTGGGGGGTCTCCCTCTCCGTTTTGGCTGTCCTAGCCCTGCGAGGCTCTGTGGTGTGCCCCCAGGGTCTCCTGTTCGCCTCTTAGAGGCCATCCCAGGCAAGGGGGTAGAAGAGAGCTGTACTGGAGAACAGGGGTTGGCCGCACTGGGTCGATTCATCTGTGAAATGAAACACAAGATGAGAGCATTTTCACATTTTCACAGGCAGTGGAGCCTGTGGCAAGATGAAGTCAACTGCATACCACGATTTCTGGATACTTACTGGCTTGGAGGAGGCAGGTTGCTGAGGGGAGAGAGTAGGCTGGTCCTCAGAAACTGCTGGGGGTGGTGTAGGGGCAGCATTGCAAGGCATCTGGGCTAAGTTAAACCAGGGAGCTTGAGAATCAGGGATGGGTTCTGCCTCATCGGGCTCTGGTTCCTCCAAGGGTTGTGATGGGGTTGGGTCCAGTTTTCCAGGGCTGCTGTCAGGTGTGAGGACTGAGCTACTCAGCAGGGAGCCGTGGCTCTGAGTCTGGCTCAGCCAAGACAGGAAAGCTGACTGGCTGAGGTCATGCTGGCTCTGACCCAAGGACAAGGGGGAGCCTTCTGGCTCCAGGAACCCATTTTGGGGCTGAGGATGGAGCTGAAGCTGGGGTTGGGACTGGAGCTGGGGCTCAGCCTGAAGCTGAGAATGGGGCTGAATCTCAGGCTGAAGCTGGGCATCAGGCTGTTCGAAACCCTGACCCCGGCCAGGGGATTTTAGGTGCCTAGGTTGCAGAGACCCAGGCTTAGTTTTCCGAGGTCGGCCTCGGGCCCGGGCAGGAGTACTGGCAGAGGTGCTGGAGCCACCTAACTCCTTCTTCAGGGAGAACGGGGCTGGGCTGGGTGCTGGATGGGCTGCCACTTTTAAGGAGTCCATTTCCTGCTTAATCACATCCTCAGGAACTGTAAAGAGAAGTGAAGAGTTTAAAACATACACTGATACGTATAAGGGAAAGGAAAGAGGGTGTATAAATACAGGATATACATTTTCTTTTTCTCTTGGACTTAATCCCCCCTTTTGAGATTCAACTGGGAACAGTATCTATGCCACTGAACAAAGTATCTGGGAAAGAAACACTATTCTCCCAAGTAATCAGAAGCAGCAGCATAATCATAAGCTAACATCTATTAAGAACCAGACAAATGTTAAACACTATCCTAAGAGTATTAACTCACTCTAATCCTCTCAGCAGCCCTACGAGGTATACCCACTATTATCATCCCCATTTT